>BCLH01000040.1:233700-295681 GCA_001602315.1 Zoysia pacifica | reverse complement strand
CCCGCGCGCCTCCGCGTCGCGCGCGGCGTGGCCGCCGCGCTCGCGTTCCTGCACCACGACCGCCGCCCGCCCGTCATCCACCGCGACATCAAGGCCAGCAACGTCCTGCTCGGCGACGGGTTGGAGGCCAAGCTCGCCGACTTCGGCCTCGCTAGGGTCGTCAAGGGAAGCCCCGCCGCGTCGCACGTCAGCACCCAAGCTGCTGGCACCGCCGGGTACGGCTCAGTGTCTGACAGTCCATCCATCCATGCCAGATGAAATATTTCAAAGCATCCGTATATATAGAACCAACTGTATATGTACAACTCAAATCTGAACGTAAATTCAAACAGGTACGTGGCGCCGGAGATTTGGGCCGGCATCGGTGCAACTGCGAAGGCAGACGTGTACAGCTTCGGCATCCTCGTGATCGAGATAGTCACCGGGCACCGGCCGAGCTGGCCGGTGAAGGCCAGCATGCACGAGAAGGAAGAGGTCGATTTGGTAGACTGGGCGAGGGAGAAGATCGAAGCAGGGCAAGCCGCAGAGGTCCTGGACTGCCGACTAGGGATCGAAGAGCAAGGGAAGAAGGAGACGGACGAGATGAAGGGTCTCTTGGACATCGCGCGGCGGTGCACGGAGGGTCACCCTAAGGACAGGCCGACGATGGAGGAGGTCGTCGCCATGCTGAACAAGCTTTGAGATTGTCAAACTAATGGCCGCCATTGCCCTATTGAGATTTGATTATACCGTAGACAATGTTTGACAATCAATTGTTTGCATCGCAATTTGTCGAGGTTTTCGCGTGCATGGAAGAACAAAATGCACGCTCGATTTCAGAGTGCAATGTGTTTAAGTAACCTAGGTCGAGAGGAGACTATACATAAATAATTTTTGCAGATCCTGATGGAGATTTGTACAGACACTCATAATCTCCCTCGTTACTTTGAAAATGAAAGGCATTTGGATGCACATTCATTTTGTTCTACTGTTTCCGAGAGGCCTGGCTGGCTATTGCTCATATAGTTCACCAAGGTCTGCACGGGAAGGGACAATGTTCACCAGAGCGTCTAATTTCTCCTGTGTTGTGTACACTCCTAGCTAGTCTAGCACTCTGCCATGACGTTGCAGCAACAAGAACACACTTTATGGGATAGAGTATGTGGTGAAATTTGGTTTTCTTTTGACATCTAGGGAGTGCTGGTGTGACAGACTTTCTTTCTACGAAGATATTGCTAGCATCTTGTTCACTAGTTGCAAGAACATTTTACTGCTCCAAACATTTTATTGCCATCTTGTGTACAACTTCCAACCTCTATTAGTGTATCTTTGTATGATACTAGTATGCCACTTTATGTGTATACAGATGAACTCATTTAGATTAACAGAATATTTCACTAACATGATGGACCTATTCGGTGGCAAAAATGGAACCATTCCTCCAAGTTATGTTAGCTCTGCTAATTACTTGTGATGAAGTATATTTATTTAATATTAGTTGTTATTAAGGATAATTAGCTAATACTCAATTATAATTAGATATTATTAGGTATGCTAATTAATTATTAATATTTAGTGATGTTTAGTGATAACTACAAACTACAATTAATGGTAATCAATTAGGTTTAGTACTAATTAATGTAGTTTATTGATGATTTTAGATGCAAAAATATTATCATAAAAAATAATTAAGTTATATGTTGGTGTAATATATTCTTGAGTGAAATGCATGAGCGGTGCCTAAACTATAGCTTTCTTCTCGTCTAGGTCCTTAAACTCTAGTTTTACATTTCTAGCACCTTAAACTATTTCCTCTTTCTCACCTAGGTCCCTAACATTGGTTTTTTTATTTTTTGCCTCTCTAAACTATTTTTCTTTCTCATTTAGGTCTCTAAACTCTTATTTTGTATTTCTGACTCTCTAATATAGTTAACATCATTTCTCTCATTCATCTTATTTCAAAAATTAGTTCAAATGGGTAAAAGGATAAGTCACTTTTAAATACCTTTAGTAATAAAGCAAATTATAACAAAATATATGATATTTATCATACTTTTTAAATAAGACAAACAATAAATAAACTATGGTAAATAATGAAAAATGATCGGTTGTATTTTTCCTTTGTAATTAGTTAATTATAAAAATACACGTAGCAAAATAGAGAAAAGTAAATAAGCAGTTGCAAGTAAAATTTTTCTTCGACTCTAGTTCTTTTCTTTTATGATAGAAATTTAGGGGCTACCTTACAAATTTGTATATGATAGACTCATATCATTTTTTTTGACAAATTAAACATTTATTTAATGTTTTTATGATGAAATTATTCATTTAATATTATATGACCGAGGGACAGAAGCACATTCTAGGCAGGGGAATTGTATCATCTCAATCGAAGAGGAAAATTAAGAGAGTACAATGTAGCTATTATAGTCTTTTGCTACCTGCCTAGACTCTGCTTCAGTCCATGCATGGAAAATCGAGTATTTATTATTTTTCATCTTATTTGAAAAAGTATGGTAAATATCATATATTTTGTTATAATTTATTTTATCATTAAGGACATTTAAAAATAACTTATAATTTTACCCATTTGAACTTGTTAGATATATTAGGGAGTCATAAATACAAAACCATAGTTTAGTGACCTAGATGAGAAGTTGAAAATGGTTTAAGGAGACAGAAATAAAAGATAAGAGTTATGGACTTGAATGATAAGTGGTAAATAGTTTGGGGTGTTAGAAATGTAAAACTAAAATTCAGAGACTCAGATGAGACGGGGACGGGGCCAATAGTTCAGGGGCTGCCCATGTATTTTACTCTATATTCTTTATAAATGACTCAACACATTTGTATACCATCCATACAACAAGTTGAACACATTCATGTACCATCTCATACAGGTAATCACCACATTGTACTTGTATCATCTCATTCAGTACCGTATCGTACTAGGCATCTCATCCAACACGATTCCATCCCATCTAACTTTATTCCACAAAACAAACAATATCTAAATAGCTTCACCAATCTGGTAGTAGCTTCTTCCCTCTTGCCTCTCATGCCTATCAACCTGTTGATCTGCCAAACTAACACTCTGAGTCATTTGCTCTTTCTCTTCGAGAGAATAACTTGCTATACTTGTGCTTGGTGTGCAATGTTGGAAAAGTAGGAAGCATTTTATAAGGGTGTCAAATAACCGACAGTATAAAATTATAATAAGTTATGTACCTACGGATATCATCTATACGCATCAGTTTCTTTATATATGTAGCATGCATGTGCAACCACTGCACATCATGATCCATCATCCATGTTATTAATGTCAACTCTCAAATACTATATATTTTAAAAATTGATAGAGTATTTGATGTAGAAAAATTGGACAGAACAAACTAACCTAACTAAAATAATTAAGAGGCTGCAGCCTGCAACTTTAATACTATCGATAAAAAAATGTAATGTTGGAGTAGTACTCCGTATTTGATTTAGACAAAGTTGAATGAACAGGCTCAGGAGAAAGGATCCATTGGCCCAACTATTTTTGTCATGTTGGAAGACGGTCCACAACTGTAATACTACATCCGTTTCAAAATATAAGTATTTATAAATTTGAATAAAGTTAAAATCTTTTAATTTCTATTAATAATATTTAAAAAATTACATAATTTTTATGAAAGTTTATTAATGATGAATCAAAAAATATATTTTTTATATAATAAAATATTATTAATTATAATTATTAGTAATCAAAATGTTAACAAGTTTGACTTTGACTAAATTTAAAAATATTTATATTTTGAAACGGAGGAGCGAGGGAGTACTAGGCTTTTCCTCTTCTTGTGTTGGTATGTGTCATGGCTTCGGCTCTTATGGCTTGTCATCGGATTTTTTTTTGCTATTTGAATACTTAACAATGAACTTTTGTAAAATAGTAGGGCTTTTCTAAAACGGTATTTTGTTACTAATTCATCTACTTAATGATGTAAATGGGTATCCATTAGGTTTTGTGCGTCAAGCTCTAATTCATTTTATACTATATAAGATGGAGGACGAACATAGTCGACTCAAAAAATTCAAAACTTGCATCCCTACATCTACTCCATAATAGTACTATAGTCTATTTTCTTTTTCTTTTTCTTTTTCTATTTTTTATCCTAAACTTCCTACAGTACGCTTCTAATCAGATCCGACGGCGGCGGCCCGCCCGACGGAGCCCCCAGGCCGGCCCCCTCCCCCCTGTTGCGGCGCACCAGGCGGCCCTCCCTCCCAGGACGACGGCCATCGCCGGGGTCGTCGCCACGGGTCTCCTCACCCTCACTCCCACGTACAATCCGGCGCCCGAAGCGTTGTGGAGGCTTCGAGAGTAATAAGGCGAGTAGGACGACATGGGGTCCGTGGATCTAATTGCCTCCTGCCTCGACTCCATCCGCCAGGTCGGATCTCTTGGCGACTTTGCGCTGATTCTTGGTTTCTTTTTTGTTCTCGATGATTTTTTTTGTTATTCTTGCCCATTCAACCTAGCGTAAGATGATTCGACCTGACTTGCTTTTTTTTTTGGGTCAAATTACTGTTAGAATGTCATGCCTTATTTAATTGTTAAGTTGTTTTCCATTTGGAAGTACCATCCTTTTAGTTTCAGAAATCCGAGACATTAGTCTTTTCTAATGTTACAATGAGCACAATATGTGGTTTAGTTCACCATACTTGCTGGTGTGATGGATCTTACACGCCAAAATACCATCTTTTCAGCTTTGAATAAGGAACTATGTTTATTTGTTTGTGTATGCAGGTTGGAGATGAGATTTCAGATTCAATAGTGTATATTGATGCTGGCACCCTGGAAGCGTTTCAGCTCATAGGAGCATTCCCTCTGCTTCTTGAACTCGGTGCTCGTGCTGTTTGCAGCTTGGAGCACGCGTCTCCTCTTGATGCTGTGAGATTCTGGCACCACCTTGCTAAAACAGATTATGGAAACACTACTATTTGTGCTTTGTAATGAGTAGAACTATGCATGATCCAAATGAGGAACTAAATGCACCATGTTCTGGGTATCAAATTTTATGGGCGTTAAATCTAAGGAAATGAATTTAGATCTAGCATATAAAAGGTCAGGAAGTGTTCAGAATTAGATTTCTGAGCAGAGTTTACCAATCTTGGAAAACATGACCCTGAATATATATGAAGTTGTGTGAGTTGGATGAAACATCACTGGCATAAGTCAATCCAAAATTATATTTTGAGTGAAAGCTGGACAGAGGGATTACCATTTTTTTTCTAATGATATATTGTATGATTGTAATATTGCATTATTTTCTCAGTATTGCTTGTAGATCGCTGATTGTCCTGTAGTACAACGAATGTTATTCTGATCATGCATGCACTTAAATGCTATGTGGCTTCACCCTAATGATTGTCTGTAAGTAGCAGAGTTCAATAGGCATATATTGCTCCACAACAGATAGAAATATCTTCTAGTATTAAGCTCATATGCTTGTCTGTGGTCCACATATTTCTTCTGTTCAGCACTTCTCATGGGTTTCATATTAGCTATTGTTTGTATATAAACCAGGTTTTGTGTGGCTTTCGAGGATAAGAAAAAATAGTGAGACAGTTTTTTTTTATGTACAAACGGGATTTTTCTGTGCTTTTGCTTCTGCCTGATTATGCTGTTTTGCAGGCTGCTGACTGGAACTCAAGTTTTTCGCATCCAGCAAGAAAGATTGTAGCGATTACATCATGCCTTCTTAGCGATGCACATCGGTATATTCTGCGATGCCTGGGCACCCATGAAACCATTTCTCATTGTACTGTACTGACAGCTGTTTCTGAGGTATGTCACCCTTGCAAGGATGTATTCTTCTTCTTACTGTTTGGATGACTATTGCTACAATGTGTTGTTTGTGATGTCTTGATGATTTTTTTTTAAACAAAAACTCATCGTAGGAAATTCCCTATACTGTATGTTCGATAAAAAAATCCCTATGATAGCTGTGAAGTTTGCAACCACCTCTAAAATACAATAGAAAATACGTTTTTATTTCCGTCAAGGTGTGCATGTATTGTAGCAATTAGCATATCCTGTCTTAATTGTCTTCTTTTTCTCTCTAGTATGTAGTGTGCAACAAATTACATGCCAGTAAAATTTAGCCAGATCATTGTTTATTGAATGGAACGAGTAAACAAGGAGCACATTTTTTTTCTTTGAATCAACAGTAACATCTGCTTTAATTGGAAAAAGAAAGTGCCGATTTATGACTGTCGTCCCTGTCATATTCACTTGTCGTTCTACATTCTTGAAGCAACTTAAAAGTACCATCCTAAGTTTCTGTATGAATGATTTCTTACTTTTCTTTTGTTAAAATTTATTGCAGATTGGCCAGTCAGCATATGTTGATTCTCCACTTGGGCCAGATGCTTTCCGTGAGTATGAGGCATTACTCATTCAGGACCATGAGGAACTTTTTAAGAAGCATGAGAAATTAGACAAAAATAAAGATAATCATGATACAGAAACTGATTTCACCATGGATGTTGATACCAAGTCAGCCTCTGGGGTCCATTATGGCACTAATTCTGAATCCATCCCAACGAAAAGAAATTTATTCGATGATGACTCAGGCCAGATAGAAGGAAGAGGAAGGAGGTTCTCTGTAACTGTGGGTCATTTTCCAATGATTTTCTCACCCATTTCCTCAAGGGTTTTCGTTTTGCCATCTGAAGGCATAATTGCTGACTCACGCTTGTCAAATCCGCATGAAGATTCCCTTGGCCCTGGTCTACCAGCCATATCTACTGGTAAACCTTTTGACAGTGATGAGGTACCCCCAGGAGTGACCTTGACTGCTCAGTTCCTGTACCATTTGGCCAATAAGGTAATGATTATCTCATAGAACATACTAGTAATTGCTAATGCATTAATTTATTTCAAGGCTGTAACTCCTCACCATTTTCCATTGCAAAATTTGTGCAGATGGATCTAAAGCTTGATATATTTTCATTCGGTGATACATCAAATGCCATTGGGAAGCTTATGATGGACATGTCAAGTCTATATGACGTTGGTCGTCATAAGAGATCTGCTGGTCTACTTATTATAGATCGTACAGTTGATCTTCTAACTCCTTGTTTCCATGGCGACTCATTTCTTGATAGGATGTTGTCGTCATTGCCACGCAAGGAAAGAATATCATCTTACTCTGCCACGAAAAATCCACAGACTCCAAACAAGCATGCTCAAGCTACAATTAAACGTTTGCCACTGGATTTTAAGATTCCTTTTCAGGCAGCTCTTAGTAAGGAAGAAACCAAGAGCAGAACCAGTATGTTGTCTGAAAGTATCATGTCATTTTTTTCTGGATGGAACTCTGGGGAGGTTGATTCTGGAGTTACCTGGCTACCCGATTTTGTTGACAAAGCAGATGATGGAAAACTTGGCACTCAGCTTGGCACCATAAGTGGTTCCTTTCTATCTAACAATACAGGAATGGGCTACATAGAAGCATTACTTGATAGAGGAGCAAAAGATGGGCTAGTGCTGATAAAGAAATTGCTTGTTGAAGCTTTGCAACATGAGAAGCTATCTTTTGCATCTAAAGGTCGACAAGGAGTTGCTTCTGTTTCAGAGATTCATTCTATGGTGCAAATGCTCTCTCGAGACCAGTTTTCCTTGTTGAAAAATAGAGAAGTTATCCAGTTAGCGCTAGCTGCTGAAATGGCACTACAGGAGCCTCGGAGTTCTCGCTGGGATGCCTTTACAAGTGCTGAGAGAATATTGAGTGTCACATCTGCAGAGACGACTCAAAGTCTTGCCAGTGAGCTTCGTGATTTCATTAACACTAGTACTTCAGTGGAATCTCATAAACAGGCCAATGCAGTGGAATCTTCACAGGGCCTTCTTAGTTTCCAGGATGTATTACTTCTAACAGTTATAGGTTACATCTTGGCCGGTGAAAATTTCCCTACATCTATTGCTGGTGGTCCCTTTTCATGGGAAGATGAGCGCTCTCTAAAGGATGTTGTGGTGGATTCTATCCTTGAGCGACCTTCATCTGTACAGTTGCGTTTCCTTGTTGGTCTGGATGATGAACTTGTACATAAATCTAGATCCAAAGACAACGAGAGAAATAATGACTCTACTGAGCCAGCTACCAGTACGGATGATTTTGATGATGAATGGGGTAATTGGGATGATGACGATAATGTTGATCAAAAGGAGGATGCTTATGGGGATATGCAACTTAAGTTGGATGTGCGAGATAGGGTTGATCAACTTTTCAAATTCTTTCACAAATTATCCAGCATGAGGTTAAGAAATCAAGCTATTGGAGAAGCTCTAGCAGCATTGAGTAGATTTGAGACTGATAGCTACTCAAGGAAAAGCATGCTTTATAAGCTGCTATTAGCTCTCTTATCGAGGTTTGATGTACCTGGCCTTGAATATCATTCATCAGCTGTTGGTCGTTTATTCAAAAGTGGATTAGGTAGATTTGGGCTAGGACAGGTGAGTTTCTCAGTGTTCTTCTACTTGCATGTGCTGCCTTTTTGTTTTATGTTTTGAGTGGCTTCTTTTCTAATTATTGTTTCATATGCAGTCAAAACCAACCTTTGGTGATCAAGGTGTTCTTATTGTTTTTGTTGTGGGTGGTATTAATACAGTTGAGGTATGCTCTGTTTTATTTTTTTGGTTTCAGTTATAAGATTATGGTTTTATTTCTTTAAGTTATGAAATTTATGTTTTTTCCGTTGAAGTTCAATATCTGTAGCTTTAGTCCAATATACCCCAAAAGATAAAATGGGTTAAATTACATAATTTGTGTATGACATTAGCTGTTACTGCTATTTAAGAGAAGGGCAGTTTTTTCTGTCCCATTCAATTTGAATTTTTTTTTTGAAAATAATTGGAAATTGAAACCGTACTTATCAGTACCAGAAGATAAGTGTCATAACAAACAAAATTTTTTACAGTGCCCTAACAAACCAAATGGTCTCTTTTGTGCAAGGTCCGGGAAGTCATGAATGCGATCTCAGAGAGCAGCAGATCAGACGTGGAGCTTATTCTTGGTGGTACAACCCTTCTCACTCCAGATGACATGTTTGAGTTGATGTTAGGTTCATCAAACATATCTTAGGCTCAACCTGTACATTTTTGCACACCCTAATGCTTTGAGCCCTGACATGATGGCAGTCTGAATAAGAATCCCAAAGAACTCAAATGATTGCCTTGTAGCAATTTTCACAGAATTCAGTGTCTGGTGGAGCAGAATGTTCATAATCTGAACAATTTGTTGAAACTACAAGAAACAAGCAGTTTAATGTTCACAGGCATCCTTGGGAGCCTCTTTAGTAGCAGAGGCTCCAATATGAAGCAGAGCTCTTCAAATGTAGCAGCACTGGCAATAACAGCTTTTGCAATAATCTTCAGAAAATGCACAGATTTGATGGAAACTGTAAAAAAGACAGTAATGTGCCTTATTCAGTGTCCAACATGCTTTTTCATTTTGAAGCTTCTACAGGTAGAGATCAGTCTGGATTGACCTGCTAACTATACACTTGCAACTGGTATGGACATTTTAGTGGTTTGAGCTGTTATAGTTTGATCCTAAGAATTGCTAGTTGGTGCAGTTGCTAGCATGTAAATCAGTGTACTCTGTATGGTTGTGATATGAATATTATCGTCTGGGAAATTGACAAATGTATTATGTTGAACATTTGTTGAAATCCATATCTATGCTGAAGATTTGACGATTTGTCCAGATTCCAGAACTATCTCCTTGATTGAGCAATTCTTATTCAGAATCACGTCCCTTTTACTGCTAGGTCCTCAAATAAGTTTAGGAGAGAGATATTTGCGATATTCAGTATGATGTACTCTCTTCGGTTTTAAATTATTGATACTGTTGACTTTTAAAATCAATTTTGACCATTCATTTTATTCAAAAAATTTATACAAATGTGAAAAATTATTACCCCAGCCGTCGTCGCCAATCTTCTCCTTAAAGCTGATCCTATACCGAGCGGCAGAGGGCAAACCACCTGATGACCGTAAGACGGGTTCTGTCCCCTTAAGGTCCTGTTCGGTTAGTATGGATTGAGAAGAAATAGAGAGGGAATAGAGAGGATTAAATCGTAACTTGTGAGGGATTGAATCCTCCACATTCTATGTCAATCTTGGCTGAGGGAAAGATTAACCGAACAAGCCCTAAGGGGAGGAAGGAAGGAAGCCCCAAAGAGATCCTCAAAGGTCGCTTTTGGGGATGAGCCTCCTTGCTCTGTCACCATTTCCATTAGCCTACTATCTATATCTTGGCTCACGTTCTTGAAAGCTAGTCTCTCGAGAATCTTGGAGTCACATCTTTATCAATTATATATACCACCCTCATGCATGCTGCATGGATACATTACACTGGACCTTCAATTATTTGCCAGGGCAAAGAACCGAAACATGCACTGATGATCACACGTACGTGCCACTAAGAAATGCAAGCCTCAGCCAGGCTCTGCAGTGTCAGGTTTGACATGCTAGTGTTGTTGCGTTGCTTAGCCTGTGCTGGCTTACGTTTCATCTGCTTAGGCTCAGCAGCTGTAACTTAGCTTAGGGGTAATCAGCGATCTGTGCCTGTCCTCGCCTGCCCGTTTGGTACCGATTCACTGGCTGTCCATGGAATGGCAGACATGTCCGGACCCGATTTTTGTAATGGTCCTGCTGAATTGTTCTCGGTCCTTGATACAGATGGGTGTCTTCTTGCTTCTGCTGTCTGCTCTGCACCCTTGGTTTCCTTTTTTTTTCTTTATTTATATATTCTTTGCTGACAATGATAGTAAGAATTACTGAACCTGAAGACCTTTAGCAATACCATCTTTCTGGTAAATACTGCAGCGCGGTATGCTTGCAAACTGTTATCCAACCCTTTTAACTTTGTCCTGATTCCGGAGAAGCGTATTCGCTCTGCACCATTATATCGTACTCCATCTGTAATAAATTATTATCGTTAGGATAACAATATAGTTTAATTTTCCATCCTAACGACAACAATAAAAAAAAAAACAGAGAGTAGAAGAACAAGATCATCTTCCGAGTCAAAATTGCTTAAGACGTGCAGAAAAAACTGTACCATGATGCCTGCAGTGTGAAACTGTAACAAAAACTACTGCATCTTTTGAACAATCTCAACGGGAAACTTTTACTCACCCGAACGAAATCAGTACTAGCGCTGGCTGGCTTCACAGTGTAAGATCTCACAACGATCCCCGGCTCCCCGGACCCTGGGCCGCCGGAGGCGGAGAAGAAGGCGACGCCCTGCAACGGACACGGAGGCGAGTCCACGGCCGGCTAGCGGAGCTGCCGGCGCATGACCCGTGCACTTGTCCACGCCCGTCTATCTACCAGCTAGAAGCTGCTACGTACATGGCGACAGACGAGCTATCTTGAAGTACCGGACAACTGAACGGAGATTTGGCAGCGCCCTCTTGGCCCCTTGCTTCTGAGCTGGCCTTGGAGCCGAGCCATCCATGGCGCTGTGACTGAGCAGGCCCATCCCAGCAGTCCTGGATGGCTAGGGCAGCACATGCCGTGGAAGTCTTCGTGGTGGCCCGTTCCCGTGATCTGTTGGCGTCTAGTAGTTGATTGCGTCTCTGCGCCCGGGGAGAGGTGAAGCAAGATTGGGTTGGATTGAGCAGTCGCCATGAAACTGTTCCTGCACTGACACAAGTGTTCAGAGATCCGAGTTACTAGAAGGTATTGCTCAATGCTTGCTTGTTTTCTATGTGGTAATTTTTTTTTTGCAGACTCATGTTTTCTGTGTGGTAATTTTTTTGCACCAACACGAAAAAATTACTAATACGGGCAGTTTCACCTTCCTCTGGAAACTCTGCTGTGTGCTTGAACTAGAAGCTCTGGAATTTCGTTGAAGCTGAAAATTCCGCAATACAGTTGAAGTTTTTCAGTAAGAAAATGTCCTCACTGAACTATACTTATTGAAGTTACTCAAATTTTAAGGTATTCTAGACAATGAGGATTTCTTGATCTCAATTGGCTATATTCTAAACTAGTGACTTATCCTGAATTCTTACTTTGGATCCAAACTCCAAAGTCATAATCATCCAAACTCTGCATGCATCATGGCTTTACAGGACCAGATGCATTTGATCTCTCTCTCTCTCTCTCTCCAAACACGGTCGCCTTTCTTCACAACAAAGCCATGGACCACACACACAGCCTCACAATCACCTTTCTAGCGTGCAGCCACACAAACTGTCAGTTCCAGTTGATCTTTCTACAAGATCACTTTTGCAAGGACCCAAATGGTGGACCATGAACTTCATGATGCAGGTTCTTCCTCCTCCTCCAAAGCTCAAAGCATGCAAATGGCCTTGCCTGTACTGGTGACTTTACAAGTGTCTTCTGCCTTGTAAGGTTACAGTTAATCGCAACTTGGTATCATCAGTTGATTGCATCATGACCATCATGTAGGATGTGCATCTGCATTGCAAAAAAGGGAGGAGGGGCCATAGCATTTGGAGGTTTGTTAATGTCTGAAGTGAATCAAACATCTCCTCTGAAAATGGTGCAAACATGAATGGAGGAGGTCCAAATATGGTAGGGTCATTGCAAGTATGAACATGTGGATTATCACTGTGGATTGGATATAACACAATTTGCAATCCATTTCTATTAACTCAAAAATTCTAGAATATTACAACAAAAAATTTAGAAACAAAATATCTTATAATTCTCAGAGGTGAGTAATTAGATGAATATATAACAAGAGATACACATACGCATACATACATACAAATATGCATACATACAATGACCCAGACGCTGGGACGACGACGTCATTGCCGTCGATCGACATGGAAGCAACAAGCTCTGCTTACAATAATTTTTGAAATCTCCCTATTTGCATACACGTTTTCTCAAGAATTCAAACCATGCATGCCATTAATAGGATGAACTGATGAACGGATCAGGGCCTTGGCGTGCACTGGTAGCACTTGGTGAATAGTCCGAATGTGTTGACCTGCCGGACGAAGTTGACGGTGCTGGCCCATCCACCGAAGCCGAACCCGACGACGAGCACCCACGCCACCACGAAGCAGTTCACGGCGAACATCCCGGGCCACCCGCCGACCCCGCGCGGCGGGCGCTCGATGGCGTTCTCCCTGGCCGCCGCCGGCGCGAAGGTGGCCATGTGCGCGAGCGCCGGGATGATGTAGACGGTGAAGCTGACGAGCAGGGATCCCACGGTGGAGTTGATGGGGCCGAAGAAGGGGAAGATGATCGCGAGGAACCAGATGGGCACGACGATGGGTAACCGCGCCAGCGCGCGCTTGAGGACGCTCTTGGTCTCGTGCACGCCGATGAGCTTCTCCCAGACGAAGTAGAGCGGCGTGCACGCGAAGCCGAAGGTGATGAACTGGTGCACGAGCATGAGCACGACGGCGGCGTCGCGGAAGCCGGAGCGCGGGAGGAGGGAGAACGCGTTGGAGTGGTCCAACAGCGAGTCGCCGAAGGCCCAGTACACGGCGGACGCCGACGGGAGCGTCAGCGTCAGGACGTACAGGGTCGCGAGGAGGTAGATGAGCTTGAACTTCTGCGGTTTCCACATCGCGTGCATGATCTCCCTGCAATGCAAGGTCACCAGACAACAGCTCGTGCTTCATTCATCTGTCTGAACTATCTGAAGTGATCGATCTGATCTATGCTTCTGACGAAGATCAGATAAATAAAAATAATAACGTTGTGAATGAATGAAGTGAAGCTCTTGCTAGCTAGGCTGGCTTACACAGTGACAGCATGGCCTCCAAAGGTGTAGAGGATGTTGGTGGCCCCGGTGAAGTAGAGCACCATCTTGCTCGGTCCCGAGTGTGTCACCCCCTCCACCTACATTACATTTCCACCCATCGCATCAACTTATAGAATGGTCGATATGCATCATGAACAGAACAAAACCTACTTAATTAATCGATCATTGAAGAGAGACATGATGAGAACCTGGCCGTGCACGACGGCGGCGACGGTGAGGTACCAGGCGGTGTAGGTGGTCATGAGCAGGCCGAGGAACGACCAGATCCGGTAGTTGTGGAAGGACGGGATGAACACGGTGGTGGCGCAGCAGGCGCCGAAGATGTACGTCCACGTCCGCTTGTCGTACTTGTCGTTGATGTAGTAGATGTTGCTGCTCTCTCATCAATCACAAAGATCATCATCGATCAGAAACAAATATATATAATTACACACAACGTATATATATAAACAGTTTGAATGCACATACGGTAACAATTTAAGAACGGAGGAAGGACGTACGTACCTGGCGCATGCGATGAGCTGGATGACGGATCCGAAGAGCAGGAAGGTGCAGTTGAAGAAGAGGCCGGCGTTCCTCCAGTGCTTCCCCAGCAGGCCGTCGAGGACCTCGAACCACTGGATGACGTGGTTCCTGAAGTCCACCTTCTCCCGCTCCTTGCGCGTCCGGTATTCGACGTAGAGCACGCTGATGAGGTACGCCGTCCAGCTGCCCATCAGCCCGTAGAAGAGCTGGAACGCGATCCCGGACGCCATGCCCAGCTGCGAGAACGAGTAGGGCAGCGTCAGCAGCACCTGCGCCACCTGGTTGGACGCGCAGCTGAACCACGCGTCGTACACGGAGCCGCCGTGCCAGAACAGGCTCGACAGCGCCTTGCCGCCCTTGCTGGACGACGACGACGCGGCCGCGCCGGCTTCTTCTCCGGCGCCTGATCCGCCGTCCCGCTCCATCTCCATGTAGTTCCCCGCCACGATCGTCTCCACCTTCTCCGACGCCATCGATCGGCCTCTCTCTCTCTCTCTCTTACTCTCTCTCACTCCCCGCTGCCTTCTTCCTCCTTGCTCCGACACTGCCGGCTATATATCACTCTATATAAGCTGCAAGAAAGAAAGCTCGATCCTCGTCGATTGATCATGTGGTGGTATGGGTGGGGCAGTGCACGAGCGGCCTGGTCCATGGAGCGGCTGACCCGCAACTTCGTGTGTCATCGATCGTGAATTATTTCATTCTCTTTTATTCTAAATTCTTTTATATGTAGGATAGTGTAGGAGAGAGATGTAGCACACGTACAGATGGTGACTGTTCGAGACAGTGGCTGTAGCTCGAGCCTAACCAGTACACAACAATCCACTCGTGGAGCTGGAGACGACAAGATGATCGATGAGAGCTGGGAAGATATGGGCAAGCATATGGAACAAAATGTGCAATCAAAACGTAATGGAAGTACGTTTCTATAATTCAGATCACTGTCAGCCAATTCATTCATTTCACCAAAAAAGGTAGTGCTGCTTACTATAAATTTCAAGCGAATTATTTTTCATAATGGACCGATCGAGCTCGCCTACTGGCAGTACTACCAGGAAATTGAATATCCCTGAACAGTTCTCCTACCAATGGATGCATATACATATATGCATTCCTTAATGAGAATAATTTTTGATCTTCCTCTATTCATTCATTCTATTTTATGCATGATCATCCACGGGCCTTTACCGTACAAGCAGCAGCTAGGACAGCGGTACTGCAGCTAATTAGTTGTCACACGTGTAACATAATAATGCGGAGCACCATCGCGCACTCCTGGAGCAGTCATGCAGGCCGATCGATGGACTATCATGAACGGAATAAAGGGAAATCAAAAGAGATTAAATAGTAGTATTACTATTTGGAGAGCAGAAACGTCCTAGAGCTACAAGATGGTAACTGCATTTTCTGTATTATCATCTATGAACAAATATATTCATGATCATACAGTCATTTTAGTTAATTATTAATTTCACATTCACATATGGAGTAGATACTAGTCTTCTATTTTATACTACTAGTTAGATATGCATTTCCTTTTTTTTTTCCAAAATATCGATCGAATTATGCTTATGCATCGAAATATTTTCCCACGTTCATAGGTAAAAGGGGCACACTAACTAGATCGAGAGAACACGAGTACGAAAGAGGAATATAAACAGATATTAAACAAAATAAAGTATGTGTGGGACATAAAAGTACACATGACTTAAAGGGTACATGCGTGCTCAGAAGATATGATTAGGATGGCTCTACAAGGGATCAAGGAGGCAGTGCCCATGCTAACATTTGTTAATGCCGCATATCTTTTTTCTCTTTAAATTGTTTATTTATTTCAGATGCATCGAAAAGATCATACAATCAAATAATACAGAATCAGATTTGCTCTTCTTTCATAGACAAACTAATTAAAATCATGCTTAGCCAGCGGTTAAAGGTATGAAATGAATGCTCCTAGGCCCTCAATGGTGACACTGGTTTTGAAGTGTCAAATTAAGAATTTATCATGAAATAAATACAACATACTGGAGTGGAGCTTATTCAAATAAATCATGTACATGTGGGTGATAAAATGATTAATTATGTAACAAATGTCAATGTTGGACCCAACTGTGGAACTAAGCCAGATACTATTCCTGGTCCCGGTCTCTAAAGCACAAACCACAACCCAAGGACGTCAACAAGCTAGTAGCACTGATTAATCAGTTCTTGGTAGGCCTAGAGCCTGTGTGACAATGATGCTCATGTTTTCGGCCGATCGATCAGGTCTCCGAGATCTTAAGCACGCGATTAATCAGGGACAAATTAATCAGACCCAAATTATCCCACAGATGTAACATCAGTTTTGCAACATCGAGTTTATCATAAGTCGAAGCACCAACAATTAATTTACGCCATCAAATCACACTCTCCATAGATCCTCCAATCTCGTGAATGGTCTCGATCGCACCGTGACGTGACAAAGACGAACTACCCGAAAGTGGACCGTAGATTGAAAAAAAAGAGCATGACCGAAAACGAAGTTACAATTTCCCGAAGGTGACAGCATGAATCGATCAGTGAAGGCATCTCGATGGCATGGCTTGAATCTTGCTCTCATGATTTCCCTTGGAGATGCAAGCAAGCAAACCTAGCTGGTGGTGCCGAATAAACAAACCAGTTAAGCCGCCCCCTGTTGATGCAGAAAACTAAAGGTGGAGACGGGATTCGTGGCCTCCCTTTTCTTCACGCATGGACCGCCAATCTTTCATGAATGCCTCTGGGCCGGGACCATGGACCTTTCTTCTTCCTCCCCGGTGCGTGCAGTCCATCTGTACCTCGATCCTAGCTAGGGGATGGATGTTCATGGAGCAACTGCAGAGAAAGTCGCCTTTCAATTTTCTCATCATAGCAGAGGGAGACCAGGGGCCTTTCGGTGGTAGAGCTGGCAGGCATGGCTGGTTGGCATGCATGAATGTCCATCCATGGCGGATGGGCCTGGTGCAGAAAGGGCTCCGCCGGCACCTTCTTGGGAGGTCGCTCCTCCTCCTCCTCCTCCTCCTTGGAATTCCACTGCAAAATTAACTTCTTGGTACGCAGTTGTATTGTCATGCGGGTGCATGCGCGAGTGATCGGCTTTGCATAGCTGCTGTTCATTCTAGTAGCACTTAATTATCGTACCATTGGCAACAAGCAGCCACACTATATATGGTCAAATATATAAAAATTTGCTAAGACTCAACAAACAGCATCACGATATTTTCATCAATTTTGTACTCATTCGTTTCTGATGATTACCAATTTTTAATCGGGCCGAAACGAGAAGCTAGCCTCCGTCAACAACCCTGAAACAGGCTACTGGTTTCGGACGATTCTAGAAGGTTTTCTTCGGTTTTAAATTATTTACACCGTTGATTTTTAATATGAACTTTGTCTATTTTTTTATTAAAAAATTTGTTCAAATGTCTATAATTATTAGTCGTCATTTAAATTTCACTAATGATAAATCAAATAATAACAAAATTTTACATATTTAAATAATTTTTTTAATAAGATAAATAGTTAAAATTGATATTAAAAATTAATAGTATCAATATTTTAACACGAAGGGAGTAGTTGGAGGTCAGGAAGAAAAGAAAACAGTAAGAATCTCGAGCCGAAGCTCGCCTGTTATTCTTACAGGATCATCTCCACTTGTTGATGCTGTCCCATTTTATAGTGAACCTCGGCCCAAGCCAGCAGCAGCCCATCTTCAGTGGCCCATTGGACGGCCGAGGTCAGCAGGTCCGTAACAGCCTCTCCCACAGTTTGGGCTCCTGCAACAAGCAGGCTTAATTTGTGCCTCACTCGGCCCAGTTGTAGTGAACTCCACGCAGCAAACGGGCACTCTTTTTGCATCGAACGCGCAAAGGGTTCGCCCGCCGGCTATTCAGACTGATAAAGCGGGTCTCTGAACCAAAGTTCAGATGCTTAAGGAAAACGCTTAAAGGCAAAACTCAGAAGAGCGTCACATAGATCAAGATCCCAAACTGACAACGGAAGGAGCAGAAGCTAAATCTGTGTTGACACGATCTCGGGTCAAACACACCTCTCGCACGTTCGTGTGTTAGAACGCCAGTATTTTTTTAACATCAGATTAGGACAGCACCTAAACAATCTTGCTTTATGAGAGACCCGTCGGAGGAGGATCGTTTTAAAGATGATTTAGGTTTGATCAAGCCAGCTGAACCGTCTTCGGTCGTCGCTAAGACGAAGGAAGAATAGAGGATCAAGTAAGGGAATTAGGATTTGAAGAAGAGAGAAAATTTAAAGGGCAAATATTAGGTTCAATTGGGATGATCCTCAACAGCCTATGGGCCTCTGTTTTCTATAGAGGTAGAATGGTTCTATCCCGCAGGGCAACTAATCTCACGAGTTTTTTAAATCAATTTGCTAAAATCTTTCGAAATCGGTATTACCGAAGCCTTTGGTAGAGTGCCAAATACTTCGGTGACCGGAGTCTCCGATAAGATGTCAGAAGATCCGTCGTGTAATTTCGAGAACCCGAGAAGGCTCACCGGACACTTCGGCATGCCGAATACTCCGGTGGGCTAAGTGCCCGAACTTGAGAGGGCTCATCGGACACTTTGAAAATGTGTCGAATGCTCCGGTAGGCTAAGTATCAAAACCTGAGAGAGCTCATCGGACACTCCAGCAACGTGCTAGATACTCTGATGAGCTAAGTGCCCGAACTCGAAAAGGCTCACCAGACACTCCAGCAATGTGCCGGATGCTTCGGTGAGCTAAATGCTCAAATCCGAGAAGGCTCACCGAACCAAGAACTTTTCTACTGCACTTTTGGACTAGTATTTACATAGAAAGAACTTGGAGGGGCTTTCTGAAAAAAATAGAGTTTTACCTTGCGGGCCGTGCGGCTGCTTCGTTTTCCCGTGGTGACACTCGTGGACCGTGTCCACGGTACTGTGAACCGCACCTAGGGGCTGGTCCACGAGCTTGTCGTGGACCTCGGCCATGGAGGAGGCTGCTGCGCCAACCGAGCTTGGCTCCTGGCGGTGAGGGAGAGGGCGACGTGGGGAACCTGCTGGAGGCCACGGCGAGACCGGGAAGGGTGGTGCTGCGTCGGCGACGGAGAGAAGGCAGTTCACGGCGGCGGCTCACGACGCCGGGCCGTGGGAGCAGCGGGGCGGCTCTGGTTTTCGGCGAAGGAGGAAGAGGGTGACTCGACGAGCTTCTCTGAGGGCTTAATTGGTCCGAGGAGGCACCGGGGTGCGCCGGCATCGGAGAGACGGCGAGGTAGGGTGGTCACGGGCGGCAGTGCTGGATTCCGGCCGTGGTTCTCCGAAATTGAAGGGCCTGAGAGGGAGGGCAGGTGGTGGCAGGGGTGCTCGGCTGGGAAAGAGGGGAAGAGCTCGCCGGCAAGGTAGGATCATGGCGGCGCAGGGAGGAACGGGCGGAGGCAGCTCTTGGTTTGGGACAGGGCAACCGGGAGAAGGATTAGGCGCTCTTTTTATAGTGGAAGGAGGAGTGGGGGACCGGGCGGCGCATTGTTCCAGAGCAGTGGAGGGCGGCACGCACGATCGGCTGTCCAGGGCGCCCGTAAATGGCGGCGGCGTTGGCTCGCTCCTTCAGGAAGCAGGGGCCCGTGCGGCGCGGATCGTGCTGCTGTCGGGGAAGGAGGGAGCCAAGCGGAGGGGGAGGAAGAAAGAGAGACTAACAGGTGGGTCCCGCCTAAGTTAGTATGGTCAATTCGATTTTTATTCTTTAAGCATTTTGGGAGGGAAAAAGGAATTGCAAAATGAACTCGGATTAGGTTGGGATTTTGTGCATTTGATTTATAGCAAGTGTTTTACAATATAAATTGTTCGAATTATGTTTTTCAAAGGAATTAAGAAGTTACAGAATTTTGAAAGTAGATGATCGTTAAGAAAGTTTTTTTGCCGAGAGTACGGATTATTTTCCAACTTGGAGTACGGATTATTTTCGAACGAACATCTATTTGGCTTTGAAAACAAACTTTTGTAGATTGGATGGGTTTGAGATTTTGTGAAGTGGTATAATATTTTAGTACGAACAGCTTTTTTTTGGGCTCATCTCCGAATTTGATTTCGATTTTGTTCTAAAATTCCAGAGAGCAGATAGCTGTTTAAAAGAGATATTTGACCAAGGTCAAATATGATTCAAAAGAATTGAACGGATTTGAAATTCAATGAAATGGTATGAATTTAAAATTTTGGTAGAACACAAGAAAACAAACGACAAGAAGAAAATAAAAGAAAAAAAAGGCAATCACTTGTCACACGATCAAATTTTAATATTTTATGAAAATTTCCAATTGATACAGTTCAAATTACGAAATGAATTTTTCTACTTTGAAAAAAGAGAGACAGAGAGACAAAAATATTAGCAATTTTGTTAGTGACAATTTAAATTTTTGAATTTTAATTTAGAGTAAATGTTGGGGTGTGACAGCTTCTTGTGTCAAAATAGCTCCAACCATATCATCTGTCGCCGCTACGTAGAGACGGAAAGAGACTCCTCTCTTAGGCGCCCTAAGCACCGACGGCTAAGACAAGTACTCTTTGATCTTTTTAAAAGCTTTTTGCTATTTTGCCTCCAAGTAAATTCGGCTTTAGCTGAAGAATAAAAGTAAATACATTAATCTTTTTCAACAAGTTGGATATGAACTGACTCAAGTAATTCACTTTTTCTAATAAGCTTTGTAACTCTCTCTTAAATGTAGACGCTTGCACATTTCGATCTACCTTTATGCCCTTCTCATGAATTATGAAGGCTAAAAACTTCTCGGTTGAAGAATCCGTCCCGATCCAAGATAGGGTTGGAGAGCCTTGTGAAGACATTTCCTCTCGGTCTGTTCCACTTTGGATAAAATGGTGGATATGGCATCGGTGAAACGGGCATCAGTGGCATGGGTATCGGTAGCATAGGCATCCATGGTCCCATATGTTGATGCCACACCGAAAACGGTGGGCAAGTCATAGGATGGAACCTCGGTGGCAGCACTCCGAACCCATATGGAGTAAGAGGAGGAGGAGGTCCGTGCACATTCACGGTTTTTCTCATCTCTTTCGAAGGTGTGCTGTCTCTCCTAGATGGTGATCTTGCTCGCTTCATAAACCGACTATCCAAATCGGTCTTTTGATTCTTGTACTTAGCCATAAGCCGGTCGAAAGTGCTTTTAGGCCCCATTTTCTGGTTTGTGGCTTTGCCTTGATTTATCTTTCACTTGCCCACCTCCGAATTTTTTGGCTTTATCACAAGCAAATAATTTGGCCTCAGAGGGCTAAACAAACTCGGTAGCTAGAATGTCATTGAAATCATCATCAGAGCTATCCGAATTACATTCTATGACGTGCATGGTGTGGCGGGTCTTGTAGTCATGTTTTATTTCTTTGCTTCAGATTTTTTGAGCTGAAGCCCTTTGTTGAAGGCGAGTGAGTGAAAAAAAATCGTACCCCACAACTTTTTCCTAAGATATGACCGCAAACCAATAAAAGCTAGGTCAGCTAAATTTTTTTCAGAAATTGTTAAATTAAAGCATCGATTTTTAACATCTCTAAACTGCCGAAGATAATCAACGACGGGTTCATCTTTTCCTTGCCGAACTGTTGTCAAATGTGACAACTTCAACTCGTTATCCCCGGAATAAAAGTGATCATTAAATTTACGCTCTAAAGACTCTCATATGTAGATGGAGCCCGGGGACAATGAGAAAAACCACGAGAAAGCGGTTTCGGTTAGCAACAAAGAAAACAAATTACTTTCAAAGCTTCGCTAAAATCCGCTTCTCTTAATTGCGCCACATATTGCCTAACGTGTTTCTAAGTGGTTTTACTATCTTCGCCATTAAATTTGACCAAATCGGGCACACGCCATCCACTAGGATAAGGGACCGAATTAAAATATGTGGGGTACGATTTTTGATAAATTTAGTCTCTTCCCTTGAGGTCTACCACTAGCGTTTCACGAAATTGTTTGTTCAAGTCCTCTTTAATGCGCACCATACACTCCTCTATATTGGCAATGGGTGGCCTAGCGGAAGTACTAGGTGGAGAGTGTATACTAATTTTTATGGCACTAAATAGTTCATTGGAAACGGGGCCATGAGAGATACCCGTACCGCTTGGTGGGATATGTGGTGTGCTATATACGACGGTACGGTAAGAAAGAACAAAATTAGCCAATTTATTCAATTAGCTCGTGGTCGGATTGGGGATGCTATTGATTGGCTCCACGCTCACGGGAGACACTATCAAAGCGTTCGTTTGCACATGCGATGAAAAACTAGTTTATCCACTAAACGAGTTCAACGGTATGCCATATAAGGGTTGTTCTACAATAGTAGTGGGCGCCGATGTACTAATAGTAGGACCTACATGTGCAGCATAAGACGATAATGCAATACTAACATTCTTATACTTAGACATATTCTCTTGAATCATATATTGCATATCATTCGTTAAAACCTTTTTTATGTCGGCAAAATAATATGAAATGTCTTCAAAAGTAATGAGAGGGTGCGAAGATGTCTTTATATTAGCAGCATCCATGGCTGCGTCGTCGTCGACGGCCGGAAGAACGGGCTCCTTTACTTGAGAGATCGCGCCTTGACGGTCCTTCTTAAAACACGACAAATACTCTGACATTCCAAGAAAGCCTTGCGCACCTCCTTGGTCAACTCTTTCAAGGACGGTATGACGATATTTGTCGTGGAGATCTCGGAGTTTATGGTGAAAAACAACGATTCGATTTGTGCAATCGGAATCACTTGTTTCCCAGCGGAGTCGCCAAAAAGGTGTTGGGATGCTGAAATTGGGTTCGGGCCAACACACCGCTTGCACGTTCGTGTGCGAGAACACCACTAGGTTTAGGGCAGCATCTAGAAAATCCTACCTCGGGAGGGATCCTATCGGAGGAGGATTGTCTTAGGAATAATTCGGGCTCGGTCAGACTAGCCGGATCGCCTTCGGTCGTCGCTGGGACGAAGGAAAAACAGCACGAAGGTCAAGTAAAGGGATTAGAGTTTGAAGAAGAGCAAAAATGTAAAGTCAAATGATAGATTCGATTGGGATGATCCTCAACCAGTCATGCGCCTCTGTTTTATAGAGGTGGGATAGTCTTATCCCGCAGGGCAACTAATCCCACGAGTTAGAAAAAAATTAGAATCAATCTGCTAAAATCTTTTCTAAATCGACATTACTGGAGTCTCCGGTAAGGTATCTGATACTCCGGGGATCAGAGTCTCTGGTAAGATGCCAAGGATCCGTCGTGTACTTTCGAGAACCCGAGAGGGCTCATTGGACACTCCGACATCGTGCCGGATACTTCGGTGGGCTAAGTGTTCGAACCCGAGAGGGCTCACCGGACACTCCGACAACATGCCGGATGCTCTGGTGAGCTAAGTGCTAGAACCCGAGAGGGCTCACCGAACACTTCAGCAACACGTCGGATGCTCCGGTGGGCTAACTGTCTGAACTCGAGAGGGCTCACTGGACACTCCGGCAATGTGCCGGATGTTTCGGTGTGATACCTGAATCCGAGAGGGTTTCTCGGACACTCCGGCAATGTGTCGAATGCTTCGGTAAGCTATATGGTCGAATCCGAGAGAGCTCACTGGATACTCCGGCATGACGTCGGATACTCCGGTGGCCTTGTGATTTTTGGGTGTCAACAATCTACATGTCAAATTAGATTATTTGTTTTTTGTGCGAACATGATATGAAATAACTTAAAAGTATTTGTTTTTTTTTAGAGTAAATTTCACAAAACTACATGTATTTTATCAAAATTATCATAGAAGTACAGATTTAAGCTATAATATCAGAAAACTACAGATTTTATATCAAATTTATTGCAAAACTACAGGTCTTGTATCCAATTTATCACAAAACTGCAGATTTTATATCCAATTTATCACCAAACTACATATTTGATGCATTGTTTCTGAAATTTACCGTAGGAAATCTGTAGTTTTCTAAAATTATGGCTTAAATATGTAGTTTTGTGATAATATTTTTAAAATATCTGTAAGTCTGTGAAATTTTCTCTTTTTCTTTATAATAAAAAGTGACATACAAAATGACCATGGATCAAATTAAATTCACTCTCTACCACTGTCAAGCCCGAGGACCGATATCATTCAAATCTCGCAGATCAACTGCAGTCATCATCGGCTTAAACCACGCAGATCATCACCGTTAATCATTGCGCCAATCCAGGCAAGATCAGCCGCAGATTAAAGCTCTCACATCAGCATCAATTCGAGCAATCCACAAACAACTGATAGCCGCGCTCTAGCCGTTCCAGTCTTTAGCCAGCCAATGATGAGGCGCAGTGTCGTCGCCGGGCTTTTGAGGATTTCTATTTTGTGTTGAGGATTCAGTTCACTACTACTACTCATTGCATGGTGACTAAAGCGGTTTAGACTCGTTTGACCGGCCGGCTGTAACAGTTAAGATACTAAAACCAAGGCATGTCACATTTGCTTGATATATTTGTAATCATGTGCATATAGATCGCATTTGGAATTCAACCCCAGTCTATCTAGCTTTTCCTACGTGTTTGGTTTATGGTTTCGTGGTGTTCCAAGAAAGATAAGGAGCATGATTTTAGTAGTTGTGCTGCTTTGTTGGGCGATGTGGTTAAATAAAGATGATATACTGTTCACAATACAAAATTTAATATCTTTATGTATGTAATTTTTAGGGCAGCATGTTAGGTTCGAACTTGGTCGCTGCTGTATAATGAGAGGAAATGAGAGGGGTTTTGAGGGATGAGTGTCAGCTGTTGGAGACGGTAATCATGGAAGTTTTCATGAAATTCAGGTGGAAATTTGCGGACAGAATCACGATCTAAACAATGTTGCATTTTATCTTAATGTTGTAAGATGTGAGCCTAAGAGCTCTTGTTTTGCGACGCTATCTTAAAAAAAAAAAAGAAGATTTGGCGTCTCACATGCCTGAATCAGTTCTTCCCTCTGCTGATGCTGGTTTTCAGATTTCAGAACAAGAGGGCGCCATTGCTCTGTTCAGAGATGCCCCAAACTTTAGTTTAGGCCTTCCAATTCCTGTGCCGCTAAACCAAAGCTACACATGTACTTGCAAACAAATTTACAACTCGCAGGAACACGACACGGCACAATCCTCTCGATTAAGTTTCGTGACAAGGAGATCGATATTCTGATGAACAGGAGATGGTCCCGGTCAGGGATTGGGAGCATGATGGCTCGCTGCCCATGCATGCCCAGGCAAGCTTTCGACCTTGGCATCCGCGGCCTTACGTGTCTTTTCATTCGCCTCCCACCACGCACCATTACGAAAGATGAGCGACCAAAGCGTGTCGTTAAGGGCGCTATTAGTAAACTAATCATGCATGGAGCGGTGAGACGCAGTGCAGCTGCAGTTGCAGCCTAAAGTGACCGCCGCAGTTTCGGGCACCTTCTTCTCCCTCCATTCCGGCGGCTGCGTGCCTTTCTCCCTCCCTCTCTCGCCCCCAACAAAGTTGTAGTAGGAAGGAAGTGTGGCGTAGGTGCGTAGAGACTAGAGAGTCGAGAGTAGTACTCAGGACAAGGGAGCCACCAAGAAGAAGATGAACGGACAAGCTGGGAAGACGACGACGAAGAAGCCTTCTCACTCTTGGATGACCATGGGGTTGTACTACCCTTCTTCCGGCAAGAGCGGAGGCCAGGCGAAAGAAGCAATGTCGACTGAAGGCAAGAACGGAGGCAACAACGAGAAGAGCAACAGCGGCGGGGACAAGAAAAAGCGGAGCATGAGCCTCAGCATCACCCGGAGCGTGGCGTGCGCGGGGTCCATCTGCAGCACGAAGGAGAGCTCGGTGATGAACCGGGACCGCGGCGCGAGCGCGTCGAGCCGGTCGCTCAGGGCGCCCAACGACGTCGTCTCCGCGGCTGCCGTCTCCGCGACGTCCTCATTCAACTCGGAGGCCACGGCGACCACCACCGTGACCGTCTCGTCGTCGTCTCCGTTCTCGTCCGCGCTCTCGTCGCCGCTGTCGTCGCTCGGGGGCTCGCCGTTCCGTGGGGTGCAGATCAGGAAGCTCTCTGGATGCTACAGTTGCCAATCGGTGTTCGACCCAAGGAGCCTTGGCACCAGCACTTTCCCGTGCGCCGATTGCGACGAGGTCTTCGTCAAGGCTGAGTCCCTCGAGCTCCACAGAGCAACACGGCACGCAGGTACCTTGCTCCTCAACCAATATTCTTGCTGAGTTGCTAACATTTCTTCATGTCAGAGTCAGATTACAGGGAGTGATAATGGTAATTTTTTCTGTGCTGCGACAACTGCAGTTTCCGAGCTGGGACCCGAGGACACGAGCAGGAACATCGTGCAGATTATATTCCAGTCGAGCTGGCTGAGGAAGCAGGCGCCGGTGTGCAGGATCGAGAGGATACTCAAGGTGCAGAGCGGCGACGGCACCGTGAAGAGGTTCGAGCAGTACAAGGAGAGCATCAAGGAGCGGGCCAGCAACGACCAAGGCAAGAAGAACGCCAGGTGCGTCGCCGACGGCAACGAGCTGCTCCGATTCTACGCAACAACCTTCACTTGCGCTCTGGACGCCAGCGGCGGCACCGCGCTGTGCGGGGCGCCATGGACGCAGTGCAAGCTCTGCGGCATCATCAAGGATGGTTTCAGGTACTCGCTGAAGCAAACATTCAGATATGTAAACAAGATTTGTCCATACTGACCCGTTACACGGAACACATTAAGCTGACATAAATATAACTCATCAGGGTAGACGAAGAGGGGAAAATTGCGGTAATGGCGACGAGCGGGCGTGCCCATGACATGGCAGATGCGCTATCTGACGGCGAGAAGAAGGCGATGCTAGTTTGCAGGGTGGTTGCAGGGAGGGTGAAGAGGGCCACTGATGATACAGAATTGTCTGAAGAATCTGACTGTGATTCTGTTAGCCCATGCTCATCAGACGGTGTCTACTCTGATCTGGATGAGCTCCTTGTGTTCAATCCTAGAGCTATCCTGCCTTGCTTTGTAGTCATATACAGTGGCTACTAAGTCATAACCACTACTATAATCAAGTTCGTTTAGCTACTACTATTTTTGCCCAGTTTCACTATGTTGTAGCTTCTTTTGTTCTTCAGGTTCATCAGTTAATAAAGACCAGAAAAAAATTAGATGCAAATCATTTGCAGTGTGTGTGTATATATATATATATATATATATATATATATATATATATATATATATATATATATATATATATATATATCATATCGTGATATCAAAACGTAGCTAAGACCACAACAATCATTCAAAACAATTTTTAAAAACCAAAAAGTACGGCCACAACATGACTACAAGAGAATAAGTTCACGCACTGCACCACAAAAAATCTAGTGACTCGTGCCAACTTTAAGATCCAGCTAAACCAATATATCCAACATCATTTTGTCCTCATGTGCTGAGCTCAGAACAGTTGCTTATCTCCATACGCATTTGATCTACTTCCATGAAGCATTGAAGCAGCTAGACAAGAGGTTAAGAACAAGCAGGCACATTGGAAGAAGCAATAAACTGGAAACATTATATTCCCCTAGACATGCTACCATCCAGCTAAATCCAACTTAATGCACTATAGAATACGAACACAGTACTAATCCCTAGCAAGTGCAGTTCTACAATTGATAGATGTGATGGTGATTGTACTCTATTTTAATGCAACAACATTTTGAGGTTGTCTGCTTATGAGCAACAAGACCTACAAGATTATTGTAGCAAGGTGGATCATAGGTTCAGGATTGTTTGTAAGCCATTGTTAATCTAGTATTCCAATGACATTCTTTAGTTCATAATAGAATAAAACAAACACTTGGAGAGCCAGTGGCAACAAAGAGTTGCTTCGGCACATCTTAAAAGAATATCAGTGTACTCAAGTTGTTGGTTTTATTCTATTGTATGCTTCAAGTGACGTGATTAGCACGCCTGGCTAGAATGAGCACATCAAGATTCAACGTTAAAATTAAGAATTGGGCACAAAATTGTATTTTTAATACTAGAGTGCTTTTACCTATAATATGCAGTGCTAGACCTCAATATAGGAAAATACAAAGCTGGATCTCAAGGTAGAGAATACAAAGAAATGTGATATTTGACTACCTTAGAAATTTGATACAAATTATTAAGAGACTAACTTTTTTCATGTGCCATAAATAAATGATACAATTATTGATGGTAAATACTTATCAGACATATGAAAACTAGTTCTTATTGAGGTGCAAGCCATTATAGTATGTTTATCGCACTATTGCATTTCCTAATTAGGAACTAGTAAGTTTAGTATTAGGTATGTCTAGTTTCATATTGTTAACCTAACTTACATATTAACAAAGTAATATTAACTCCACTTCATCCAATGATGCTATTCACTTCAAAGATCTAGATGCAACAAATTAACTTACATAATCTAGCATGAGTTATGACAATAACAATGAAAAAAAAAAGAAACAAAAAGAAATGTCAACACAAAAGATGTTGTGACTTATTTCTAAATTGTAGGCCCATAGTTATCAGTTTCATAATATGATGTTGCATTAGGTAATATGAATTTGCCACTAGATTAATCATGGCAATCAATTATCCTGACAAATGTCAGGAACTTCTTGTTGACTTATATCAATGCATATTTGGAATATTATAGAATTATTTGAAGATTACAAGAGATAACATATTTATGATGGAAGAGTACATAACTGCATCATAGCAAAGTGAGGGAGAGTATAGAAAATAGATACTTAGATATGATAAAAACAACTAGATATTGAATAAGGCGAGAATATTATAAAGTTAGGATATTTTTGTTAGAATATTGTAGAATGTGACACAATGGTTGTATGACCCTATAAATAGGGGCATTCACTCCTACAAGGTTGCAATAACTTGGAGTGTCATTTATGTCCTACTGTGCATAGGTGTGGGTCTCCTTAGATAATATTGTAGAGCGAATATCTTCTCAATACTGATTGAGTATTGGGTTTTAATCTATATAATTAGATACTAAATTGTATGTACTATTAGAGTACCTTTATATATAATGTAGTGCAGGACCTCATGTTAGCAAGAAAAAAAAATGTGATATTTAACTAGCTTAGAAATTTGATACAAATTAGTATTCTAATTTTTGCTTATGGATGATAAATAAAAAAATTCAAATATATGATTTAATATTACTAATAATAATAATTAATAATATTTCTTATTGAAATAAATCAATCAAGTACAATAAAAGAAAGTTACACAAATATTGAATACAAGTTATATATGTAATACATTTTTTTACTACTATAGTAACACACTAAAAAGTTTAATTCTAAATTCAATTAGATTCCTCAGTTGGTATATATTACTTATAATGTTTGTAAAAATTTAGTACGTAAGTTACTTCATCAATGCATCTGAAGATATTCCAAATATAAAAGCATATCCTTCTTTGCATTTGCTAGAAACATGAAATTAAATTTTGATGCTGCATTTGATGCTTCACAATTTCGATTGTATCTGACATGAAAACTTATCTCTTTTTTTTGTGCTCCAGAGTGAGTTTCTTAATTACAAAAGACTGGAAAAAGGTATTTCATGACTGTTTTGGTCCGGAAATGCTGGTAGTACTGTTGTCATCGTAATCATCTTGTGTTACAATATCTTTGGACAAAGAAAAGGTGACACTGTTGAATCTATCATAGTCCATACATTTGGGATTGGCATAAACCTGATGTCAATGTGCTTATTTGCTATGTACCATAGCCTCTGTGGTGGCATAGAAAGAGCAAAACTTTGGGTATGAATGAATTGCAAATGAGTTTATTACAACCTTTCCCAATGTAAATGTTCATTGTTTTTCCTCCTGTGGCAGTACTACATTGGTTTGAGTGCATTTGCCCTTGTGACGCTCCTCACCTTTGTATGGGTTGAAATGATTTCTTTGACCACCCATAATTTGCATGGTATGGAAATTATGTGAGTTGCTTCTATTTTAGAACAAAAAGATTCTCTAAGTTTGTATGGTATTCAAATACTGAATTCTGTAAAATGTAAACATCAATTGGTTGTATATATGTATAATATGTAAACATCAATTGGTTGTACTCCCTCCATACTCACAATTCAGGTCGTTTTGGACAATAACACGGCCTTCAAAGCATAACTTTGACTTTGATTTGTTCTAAAAATATTTATCAAAAAGTGACATATATGCTTTTATAAAAGTACTTTTTAAGACAAATCTATTCATATGATTTTCATATTTCTAAACTTAACAATTTAAAAGTTATTTGTAATTTATATTTCCAATATTTGACTAAAGCAAAATCTAAAACGACTTGAATTATTAGTATGGAGGGAGTATATAGTATATGCCACCTATTCTGGTACGCCATGTTATACACATTGATAAAGTTTCAAGTACGAGATGCATGTACACATAATTAATGTTGTTTGACCCCTCTTACCTTTGTCCCAACTTGAGGGGTCCATGTATGCAACTATACTGTACACTCGGAAAAAAAAAACAAGGTACGTGGTTAATAATTTCATAATCTTGACTTACAGATAGGTTTCTGTTGCTCTGGCTTCATTATCACAGCTTGTGTGGCCTATATGCTTACACTTCTTTCATGTACAACATAAATTATATGCTTCATTTGTGGCATAAGTAGTGTTAACTTTGTTGCATATTAGAGAAATCATTATAAGTTCACTTAGATCTACGCCCTGCATTTGACATCTTTCAGTTTGGACTTTGAAATAAAAATTTTCTTTACACCATTGGTGTATAATGCACATATAATGGTTCTCAACCTGCTCAAAAGAACAGGCTAGATGTGTACTAGCCCTGTAATGTTGCTAGATGCAAGTCTTTAAAGCAATGTACTCGCTCGAGTTTTAAAGTATTGAAACCATTAATTTTTAATGAATGGTCAAAGATAATATTAAAATCAACGGTGTCAATAGTTTAAAACTAGAGGGAGTACACATAAGCACTTTTTTTTAAAAAAAATAACAATGTATGGCAAAAATATTTGGTCTCTCCTGCTATATTGAATTTGCAATGAACTCGTAACTTTGTGACGTTAACATTGTGATGAAGTTGCCATGATTTTGAATTTGCAATCAAGTGACCTCGAAATTGTGCAAAATCAGATTAACTACTGATCTGCAGTGAAATCAGTGTTTCTATAGCGTAATCAGGTTGTTATCTGCAGTGTAATCATGTTGTGATCTGGTTTAATTCCTAGCCGAACATTGTTTCGTTGGTGACCAGATTTAATTCCAGACTTGTTTTATTAGTGACCAGGTTTGAGTGAATACTCCTGGATTCACTCCATCCTGGCCAGGATGGAAAACATGCCTGGAATCAAAACTTGGCTGCCGAAGGAGCCCTAAGGCGGTAAGGTAGGTACTCTAGTTGACTGGGTTGGGCTGGTCTGTCGCAGATGAACTTCAGAAAAATGGCCAACTTCCATTTTACAAAACGGCCCAGTTTTGTTTTCCCCAACACAGCCACCACACACAACACAGTTCCGAACCTTTAGCAGCAAGAGACTTCAAAAATTCAATCAAACAGAAACAACATAAACCCAATCACTTTGAGACAAAGTGATCAAGCAGGAACAAATTTTTGCAAAGACAGCTGACACATTGCGAATCCAAGAATGGAGTGAAGAGATAAAGATAATATATATCACATTATTATTTGGCTACAGTTCCGTGTTCTTTATTCACCAAGAATAAGATTTAATCCACGCTGCACAGGAGCACCATCCAGCCTTATAATGACCCAAAAAATAACCTCTGCGGATAGTAAACAGCAACCACCAAGAGGAACATGACTGGAGCTGCCACCTTCTTTCAGCTATTAATGTAACCTTAATAATACATGGTAACAAGAATAAACTAGACAAGAACAAAGAGTTTCAGCTTCTCACAAAACATAATAAACAGTGTCGTAACAGAGAAATGGTGGTTGGAAGCATCTAATCCGCACGGGATTGGCCAGCACGGGATGAGAGGATAATGCCCACAATGAGACCGTACAGAGCAAGTGCTTCTGCGAAAATGAGGATGAGGATCATGCCCACAAACAGTTTTGGCTGCTGCGCGTTTGCCCTGAAATCAATAGCCAAAAAAAAATAAGATCTTGTACCAGTAACTTCCAATCTTCCATACCAGTATCATCATACAATACCCAAGTAAAAGACAGATTAATTACGCCAAGAACATGCCAAATAGTAATACCAATAATTGAAGAAATCTGGTTCCCATTCTGCATGAATTACCTAGAACACAACTATAGAATAATTACTATTTCCTTTTCACTTTCTGTGGAATTATCTTAAAACCAAATCGTCAATCACATCCACAACTAATCTAATAAAATAACAGAGACCACGCTGGTCATCTCACATCACCAACTAAGGGCATAAGGGAAATTTAGCCGTTTAGTGTTCCAATATGCCTATCCAAGAGTACGTAACATATGCTGATCAAACTTCATTAACAAAACATTCTAGTAAATTACAGTCTACATGCTCTTGAATCCAATATAGTTGGCAATGCTTCATGTACACTCACCGACTGCACAGCTTATATGTTAAAAGATATCTAAGAACACGCATCCAAAATTCAAATGTTGTAACGATCAAAGAATACAACCCATGAGCCAAGTCCATCTATAAAGAACTTTGCTGCATTAACTACTTACATGGATTTAGATCAGGATTTACACAGATAAAGCAAGTGAACAACACCATTATATTGTATGGTGCCATATTCTTAATACAATCATCCTCAATCAAAGATCACAATTGACATATTGGTACAGGAGCTATAGAGGTACTCCATCAGCATTATTACCATAACACAGTAGGAAGAGCTAGCTTACGAAAACATAGGCCAGCATCACTAAAATAAAGTGAGATCTAGAATGATTACTCAGCGAGTATATGCAACCAGATGCAAATGCAGAAAGCTACAACAATATCATATGACGAAGTGAAATCCAAAGTTGGATGACTACCCATCTACAGAGAAAGAAAAAAAAAAGCATGCAAGCGAACGTGAAACAATCAGTATCAATTTTTTTACCTGACTCCAGCGTCACCGACGATGCCGATGGCCATGCCGGCAGCAAGCCCCGCGAGACCACAAGCCAGCCCCGACGAGAGGTGCGCGTACCCGTCGAAGAGGTAGTACGGCTTGGCCTTGGGGTTGATCCCGGTGCTGATGATGACGGCGATGATGAGGCCGTAGATACCGAGCACACCGGCCATGACGACGGGCACGATGGACTTCATCACCAGCTCCGGCCGCATCACGCCCATCGACGCCACGCCCACGCCGCTCTTCGCGGTTCCGTACGCCGCGCCCATGCCTGCACCGGATCAAGCAGATACGGAACCGTGGTCAGCGGCGTCCCCACCTCAAACTCGCTCCGATTCGTGGGATCCGACAGTCGGCGGGGCCAAATCTAGCCGAGCAACGTCAGAATCCGGCACCAGCGTCCCCGGAACCGAGCTATCGGTGAAGCTAGGAGGACCAGACCAAACCGAGCCGAGCCAAGGAGCACTGACGACGGATCCGGCAACGGACGGCGGAAAACCCGACCTTTCATAGTAAAAACGAGACCTTTCCGCACGGACCCGCGCGGATGGGAGTGGAGGGAAGGAAGGGAAAAGGGGGGGAGCGTACACGAGAACACGAGCGCGGAGGCGGCGCCGAGGAATCCGAAGAAGGGGGCGGTCTCGTCGCCGCTGAACACCGACGCCATCTTCGTGTTCCTCCTCCTCCGCTGAGCTCGGGGCCGCGCCTTCTTGCGTGCTTGCTCGGTCACGGTGTCGCCGCGTCGCCGGGGAAAGGTAGATGCGATCTCTCTCGAGCTGGAAGACCTGGCCTATTTTTGTTGCGATCTCCAGAAGCCAACGAGAGCGACGAGGCCGTGGGATTGATTTCCCGGTTTTGCCCTCCGGGGTGGACACGTGGACGTGGGTGTGGACGTGACTGTTCCAGCCGGGTAGAGCCGCGTCGTTGTTGATGGATCGTTCACATGGTAGCGTGGGGACAAGAGTTTATTTAAAAATTTTGTTTAAATTCATAAAATTATAAATTGTATTTTAATTAATTTTAATGATAAAACTAAATTACAATAAAAATATAAAATATTTTAAAAATAAATAGTCAAAGAGATAATGTTCATTTGTACTATCAATCTTCTCCTTGCACAACAACTGCCGACGATCCAGTCCTTGAGAGGAACCACGAACAGCTAAATTCCACCCTGAATTTTTTACTACATTCCCAAATAAACTCTCTCATCGTTGGTTAAACCAATCCATCTTATCTTACTAACCCGAATCCTCTTCCTCCTCCCTCGATCCTCCATCACAAGCACCTCGAAGCCACCTACCATCTAGTCCTTGTTGAGGACGTCGAAGTACACCTGGGGCTTCCTGCACTCCCTGGCGCACGCCTCCTGCGCGGCGTAGGCGAGGTGCAGCAGCGTCGCCTCCGACCACGGCCGCCCGATGAACTGCAGCCCGACGGGGAGCCCGACGCTGTCGTACCCGACCTGGGACAGAGGAGAGAAGCGCGTGCGCGCCATCGTCAGACCTGCGCGTGCGTATCCATGCCTGAACGCAGAGTAACCCAACGGACGGTTCGGAGGTTTCTGTGGTTACTTACCGGGACGGTGATCGCCGGCAGGCCGAGGAAGTTCCCGGCGATGGAGTACCGCACCAGCGCCGCTGCGATCGGTCCGTCGGTGACACCACCATCCCGTTGCATGAACGGCACGATGACGAGAAGGCAGTTCAGTTCACATGAATGCACCCATAGATTCAGAGACGTGGTAAATGAAACGCAGCTTCGTCCCTGAATCGCTCGGGACGACCACGCCGTCGATCAGTACCTCCGTTTATGTAGTCGAGCTCGCCGGTGCTCAGCGCGTCGTCCTGCAGAGCGTACGCGGTCACCCTGCACAACAGGTTAACCGGTACAGTAGTAGCCATGTCAGAACTCTTTTTTGGTCAGTTTCTTAATTCAGCAGCAGAATTATCAGTTGGAGACTTGGAACACAGTTACCCCGTCATTGGTGTGACAATGGCGTCGGCCTTCTCGAATATCTTCTCGTGGAAGTACATCTGCCGGCACCTGCAAACATTGAGCAGGATATCATCTTTACCCTGATCATCATCATCATCATCATCCTAGTAGGCTAGTAGTGAAGAAGACACTGGAACACAGAAGCAGTGTTCATCTGCCGGACGATCATCTTCTTACCGGAGCCGCTGCGCGTTGAGGTAATCCCTGCTGCTGAACGACTTGTAGGCCGTGAGCCCGATCCGCACGTCCCACCCGATCTCCGACCAGTCCCTGCTACCACAATATCCACAAAGAAACCGACGGATGGGTCGATGAACACGCTGCCGAAGTATCGTCGAAGAACTGGTGACGGAAACGCTTACATGTCGTCAAGGTATTTGGCGAGGGAGGCCGTGCACTCGGACCCCATGGTCACGTAGTGCGCCAGCCGCATCTCCTCGATCTCGGGGACGGTCACCTCCACGGTCTTGCAGTGGAAAAGGAGAGGAACGCACTGGTTAGTCTTCAGAAGATTGCATGAATTGCTCCGGCAAGCTTGAACTCTGTTCATCACAAGTTCAGATTGCATTGCTCACCTCCCAGCCGTATTGCGTGCGGAGCATCTGGAGAGCCTTGCCGCAGCAGCTCCTGATGTCCTCTGCACCGTCGTCGAACCACTGCGTTTTGTTGTGTTTGTCCCATGAATTTCAGAGCGATGTTCAGGTAGCCTATGACAACATTCTTCGCGATTGAACTACTGACCTTCGCGTATTTGGCTAGCCGGATGTTGGCCATGGATCGTGTGCTTGTCAGCAGTGGCAAGTTCAGTTCAGGCTGCTGCAGTGGTGTTCTAGTAGACTGATCAGCAATGGCTGCGTAGCTGCGAACCACGGAGAAGAATCACCATGTGTTTATCTGTGTTGCAGGTGCAAATGATTTGGTTTGTTTCTGTTTTATTAATTTGTGTGTGTGAAATACGGGTGTTACTGACGCGATGATCGTGTCCTCCACGGTTCCGGCGAGGATCCCCGGCATCCCGACGGTCCAGTTCAGAGGAAGAAGCCTGAAACAGTTGCCATGGATGACCAGCCATTGAAACCTCGACAGGATTGATTATTCAGGCTCGTGGTATTAGAGACTTTCAGAGCGAAGGTGGTGGCGCACCCGTCGTTGGACAGCCGCCCGGCCGTCGGCTTGAACCCGACCACGCCGCAGAGTGCCGCCGGCATGCGCACGGACCCTGCAAGAGCAGCAACGACGACGACGTCAGTGGTTCAGGACTCACCTGCTGGTGGTTAGAGTCAATGAAAACCGAACGCGAGAAGAGAACGCACCGCCCCCGTCGGCGCCGAGCGCGACGGGGCAGAGCCCCGCGCAGACGGCCGCGGCGGACCCGCCGGAGGACCCTCCCGACACCCTGCCGGCGTCGTACGGGTTCCGGCTCGACCCGTGGTGCGGGTTGATCCCGCTGATGCCGGCGCCGAGCTCGTGCATGTTGGTCTTCCCCGCCAGCACGGCGCCGCACGCGCGCAGCCGCGCCACGCACGCCGCGTCCGCGACGCACCGGCGCGCCTCGCCCAGCCACCGCGTCCCTCCTGCGTGCGCGATCAACGCAGCAGTAAAAGAGAAGGAAGATCGTCAGTGGACAGTGGGCGGTAAAACCAGTCATCGCACGACGCTGTTCGTCGTCCTGTACTCCTACTGGCCAGCCGCGATGAGGTCAGGTTGCACTGGTACAGCGCCGGAGTGTGGCATCACAGGACGGCGTCCTGTTGCTCTGCTCTCGACCTACCTACCACGCAGCTCCCCCGGTTAACTCTCCTGACAATCCCCATTCACTTCCCCTAGTCCGTATTTCTTCACGAGTCTCCGTGCTTCGTCAACCTTGGACGGTTCCTGCAGCGACCACGTTCGACATGGGTTTACCTGTGGTAGGGTAGGGCAGGCAGTCGATCTCGTCCTTCACGGCGACCAGAGCTCCGTCCATGGCGGACAGAGGCGCCCCTGCAGCCAAACGCACGATATACCACCATCAAATATCAATATAGAAGTGCTAGTAATTTCAAGTTTTCAACTGATAATAAATCTGCATCAATGCGCAAGAATCCTAACAGGTCAGCGATGCCATCCACACTGTGCTTGGCATGCGACCACTCGCTAATGCAGCAGCAATGAATGCCCGCTCCAGGACCATGAAGCACTACGAATCCAGATCAAATTCATATTTTGGGGTCCAACGATGATGGATCGATTGCTGCCGTTTCTGTGAAACCTTGATCTGGGTTTGGTGATTGTCTATTACTCTTGTCAGTCTGAAATTGTCGCCCCTCGCTAGTTTTCTCAGCTGGTTCTAGAAGACTGCAGTTAATCTACTCCTACCACCAAATGCACAGAATTTTCAGTTCTCACCGTTAAATACGTTGGTCTTTCCATTTTTAGCACTGAATTCATAAACGTTTCAATTTTTACCGCTAAATACGTTTTTCACTTTAAAATATATCATTTCTTCAGAGTTTTAATTATTTTCACTGTTTTATATTGTGTTAAAATAAATAAAATTTGAGCTTAAATAATGCTAATAGTACAATAAACATAATATAATAAATATATTGCATTATTACACGATAAAATAACATAATATAAAACAATAAAAATGTTAATTTTTTTTTAAAAAAAGTATGTTTTGAAGTAAAAAATGTATTTAATAGTAAAAATTAAAAAGATTACGTATCTAATGCTAAGAATTGAAAAATCTCCCAAATGTGTGTTCTTTCCACTGCTGTCCAGTTTCTTTTTCAGGGACTGGAAGCGAGAGGCGGTTCAGAAGCTGTACTGTGACGTTGTTCATCCAAATGGTAGGATTGGTAATGTTGCTGCATATCAGGTTTTAGAAACAGGTGAAAACCGGTAGGTTTTCGTCGTTTTCGGTTAAACCGATCCAGTGTGCTATAAATTTGAGTTTGGTTTCGATCAAAAATCGAACTTAACACTATAGCAAACTCGATTAGCCGACCAGTTTTTAAGTAAATCGGAAACTGGTCTAAACCCGGTTTCTAAAACCTTGCTGCACACTACACCAACATGCCTAATGAATCAGGGCTACTACTAGTACTGGGGATTTACAGTCTACTTTTGTTTTTAAATTATTGATCCTGTTAATTTTTAACATCAATTTTGACTATTTGTCTTATTAAAAAATTGATTCAATATGTAAAATTATTAGTTATTTTTAAATACCACTAATAATAAAGCAAATGATAACAATTTTTTTTATTTGAACAAATTTTTTTAATAAGACAGATAGTCAAAATTAATGTTAGAAATAAAATGGTACGACGAAGACGAGACAGTGATACAGTGCTAAGTACTGTCATTACTCATTAGTACTTCTACTAGGATTATCAGTGTCATTTATATTTCGTTGATTTTCTCGTCGTTTACAGCATGGAATGATTAAACTGATCGTAAGCGTGGTAATTAGTAACTTGTTGGAATAGTACCTTGCTGGTATCTGATGGTCGATTCCTCTGCCTGCCGCATGATGTCCTCCGGATCGCAGCTGATGAACAAGGCCATGTTGAGGTCGGGGCCTGAACATTCCTTCACTGCAGCCAGGAACCTTCTCGCCACCTGCATCGGTAAAAGACGCATTCAGCCTGATCATGTCTTGCTTGTATTACGACTCAATATCTTAAATATAAATCCATCAATTAGATCACCCGACAATAGTTATGAGGATCCAGGAGCAGTAAAGTATATATATGTTGCAATCTGTTAGTAGTAAAAATTCAGTCTTTGAAAAATGGAGTCTTCAGTAGAAAATCATCTTTACCATGACAGGCGTGGTTTGCCCGGAGCTGTAGGCTCTGAAGAAGTCCCGTACGGTCCACCGCCTGAACCCGGACGCCAGATCAACGGGCGCCGCCGATTCGAGCTGGGCAGGAGGAAGGCAGCTGACAGCCTCCTGGACGAGCTCCGCCGGCGACAACCCGGGCTTCGTCAGGCTGACGTTCTGCTCAGGAGTGTCTGCAGTGCACCAAAGGTTTCAGTTTCAGGCCTCTTTTGATTGAAGGAATTTTTTTTTTATTTTTGTGTTTTTCTGTGAAATTAAACTAATTTCTGTGAAATTTCTGCATTCCAAAATTCGAAGCTTTCTGCTGAATTCAGTAATAGTTTGGTTGGCATGATCAGTTCGATCGGAGGTGAGGAAGGAAGACAAATGACCTTGCCAGCTGTGAGTCGCAGTGAACAATGGCGGCTCTGGGATCTCTGCTTCCGAGACGAGCTGCAGCGTGTGGTTAAAAGTTCGTCAGAACGAAGGAAGATATGGAGCCAAGCAGGCTGAGAAGACCCAACAGTGGTCAAGCAAGATTACTAGCACATTTTCAGTGCTGCTGAAATGCCATGTACTACTACAATATCAGTACTAGTTCACCAAATCATCCTCTTCTGTAATAACCACAAGAAAAATAACAGGAAATTAAACTGCAGCAGAGGTTTCGATGGACCACCTTGTTGACGAGGTTATCCCTCTTCAGGAACGCGAGCACGATCCAACCGACGACCGGCATCTCAAGGACCCAGGCGAAGATCTTCACCAGGAGCCCGGCGACGCGGGGAGCTGCGAGAGAGAACGAAAGCGTCATTTTTTTAAAAGAACCAGAGACCACGTCCAAGAGCGAGCACTCAAAAAACTCTGTACAGCAATCAGCGGCGGTGAACTGGTGACCTTTCACGTCGGGGCTGATGTAGTGCTCGTCGCTGCCCGGGCCGAGGTCGACCTCCGCCGCCGGCTTGTAGACCTTCGGCGCCGAGCTGAACAGACCCATTGATGGATGGAAGAAGGTGTGTGTGGACTGTGGTGGGAAGGAGGAGGTGGTTTGCTGCCAAGAGGAGAGCGTGGGCTCTGCCGCTTTTTATAACTGAGAACTAGGGGCAGTTTTAGAGAGAGAAACCGCACTGCAGTTTTGGCGGGGGAGGGAGGGAGGGAGGACTGGACTGGGAGGTGACGGGTGAGGTGGTTGTTCTTCAACGAAGGGGTTGGTGATTCAGTAAAAACCATGTGGGCGACAGAGTTTTGCTTCAATGCTGCGTACTGGTAATTGTTCTTTTGGCCCACTTATAGGACAAATTCTTTATAAGAGCCACATGTTTGAAACATTGACACACTGAAAAGATGATGAAGAATCGATGGTGAAACAATTCTACTCCAGAATTCATCAGTTTCTGCAAGTGTAAGTCTTTCCATCATCATTAGGAAACAACTGGGAACATTCAAGAGCTGTCATTTAGTTTATGCACAACATTCTCATCAGATTTCATTAGTAAACAACAAGTAGCTAGAAGTACTTGCCGTTTGGCTTCTGAGAAATGAGGAATAGGATTGGATTTGGTAAATGAATAGACGACTAAAATTTAATAAGGTGGATGAATTGGTGAGACGCAGCTCCCCTTCCTCTTGAGAAGATCCGGTTCGTGCAATCCGTCAGCCAAGGCCGCGAAAAGCAGTCAATTTTCACGGTTTTCATCCAAACTAATTCAGTCTAATATAGAGTTGAATCTGATTTTCAATCAAAGACCGAACCTATCATCGTAGCAAACCTCAGTTTTTGATCAAATCAAAAACCGATTCAGATCCGGTTTCTAAAACTCTGGCCAGCGTCACCATCTTTCGTCAGTCCCTGGGATTCCAGCTTTTCAGGCTCGGATGCCACGTCATCAAGGTCTGTTAGTGATTTCAGCTGGCGACCGAGGTTAGCGATGGTCTTTTGGCACTCCACCAGCTTCCCAGCAGCAGCGCTGCATAGGTCTTTCTCCTGTTTGGCGCACACATTGGAATTGGAAAGACACAGTGTCACAAACCATGATAAGAAGAAGGATCTGAGGAAGGAGAAAAAAGCTGGCACATGAATTCTCTCGATAATCTTCTCTGATCGTTTGTTACAGGCATTGGCCAGGCTTTTATCCTCCTAAGCAGTGACCCAAGCATCTTAGTTTATTACATTAGCTGGCAATTACCAGATCACACTTACGCACACGAGAACGCATGACGTCGCTCTTCCGTCAGGTGTCGACGCGCTCCCGTCCGTTGTCGACGCGCTCTCGTCCGTTGTTGACGCGCTCTGTAGCACCCGAGAGTGTTGCCGTGTCCGTCTGAATGTCCTTTATCCCAATACTCTTCCAGCCATGCGTAGGACACAGCTCATAGGCTTGAAATTGCGAGTTCGGATGAAATTACAATATTTGAAAGTTTTGATGAAAGGTCCAGGCTAAAAACAGTAAGGCAGAGAGATACTCCTACCTGTGTGACCTTGAGTTCTAGTACCAGCAGTGACGTCTGGTCCTTGAGCCTTGTCTCCAGTGACAAAACCTTCTCCCGGAGCTTCTTTGTCTCCTGGTGTGAAGACTCAGGTTCAGACTCCAACACCTTCCTGTACCTTCCACTGCCTCTAGTTCCACATGGAGGTCCGAAGAATATGCCTTTTCTTTTTCTGCAAGGGCCATCTCAAGCTCCCTTTTCCCTCCTTCAATCTTCTCAACCTTAGAGGTGCATTTGGTATGGTTTTGATTCTCTAGAGAATAAAAACATCTTAGTTTCAGTTTAAAATTATTTTTATCAAAAACAGAATCACTTCAGAAACCGTATGACAAATTTTAGTGATGCAGATTCAAAAAATGAGTAGTAGGATTGAAATGACTAATATACTCTTGCATGTATTAATATTAAAAAAAATGTTATATGCGGGAACGCAGAAGCGAGAATGTAATTTCATTTTTTAAAAAATGTATTAATATTAAAAATATCAGAACAATTTTAGAGAACTTTAAAAAGTAACGAAACAACTTTATAAAACTTTTAGAATAACTTGAAAGGTACCTAAAAAAAGAGCTCGATGAGACGAGTCCAACAGAACGAATTTGGAAAACTTTGAAAACGTTTTTGAATTTCAAAATCTAACCATTAAAAAAATAAATACGTCAGTAGGGGATACAGCCATCAAGGAAGCGTTTCTCCTGTGAAACACCTGTTCAATGGTTCCACGACGCTAGGCCAAAAGAGAGTAACGATTCATCTCGATTCTTGCTCGAAACGTTTCGCTTCAGCTACGTTTGGCATGGATTCTACCGTTTCTAGTTGGAAACCGAAACGTTCCAAGGTGCCAAACGCACCCTTAGTATGCAAATTGGTAACTTGACGCTGAAATGATATTTGGGTCTATTTGTATGACGCTATTAGAACTCGATATTATTAAAACTCATTCATGTTAAGCTAATAATGAGAATGAGTGTTACTTACAAATAGACCTTCAATCTTCTCAACCTTAGCATGCAAATTGGCAACCTGACGCTGAAATATTTGCTACAGTGTCAATTTGAGGTACTGTACCATCTCTCTTATTTTGCTGTACCGAATGCTACAGTACCTTGAATTTTGAGCTCTAATCCAGGGGACCTGCATCCAGCAGTTGCACAATGCAAGATTCCATTTCCATACACACTGGCTGGCGTTCTTGCGGTCTCAAATGTTGTTCCCCACAAGAGCTTCACTCGAGTTACATTTATGAAACCCCATGAGAATTAAGCTGACACCTCACCTCCTTTTGAATTTTGTAATGTACTATCAACAGTCATTATCAAATGCACTGTGGTATCATTATCATTCGAGATATCACAACCAGAAGGATTGCGAGTCCTTGCACGAACGTGGGCATGTTACTACCTCCGAAGAATGGACAAATGTTACCAACATGCGTATATGCAATAACTTTAATATTTGGAAGGTAAGATAAGAACCTTGTAAGTAACTAGTCCAATGTCCGTGCTCCAGGACGGACGTTCCTGGACGCAAGACTACTGTTCACAATACCTACTGTGTTTAAATACCAATAAGTAAGTAGCCTGAAATTTACTGTCTAAGAGCAAGCTTGAATTTCGCAAGTCGAAGAACTTTTACTAAAATGACAAATAATGGTATATTGCGAACAAGAAGAAACAAAACATTTGACTCATACCAATGCTGCATAACTGAACCTCAACACCAGTTTCTGATCCTCCTGAAAAATGCAATGAACAAAACTGATTATTAAATGTCAAAGATGTATAGATGTGGCAAATAGATTTTTAGGAAATGACATCATCACACATGATAAATCAGTCAGAGATGAGAACTTACACAGAGCCACAAATCAATAACAAAACTAATGCTATCTGTAAGGTGCGACAAAAGATTGTAGTTCTGTTTCCTTATAATAAAGAATCTCTCTTCAGTCGGGGGAAAAAAAAAAGACCAGCGACCAAGTACACTTCCCTGCCTTTTTTTAACCTCTTGTTTACTAATGCATTTCCATATGCATCCTGTTCAACCAAGATTTTTACAGACTATGTACTGTCAAATGTAAATAAGTCCTGATATACAAACTATAACATATTATAATTTTACTTGCACGGCTGAGTTTTTGGATGACTGAACAGGCCTTAGTACTTGTAATGTCTCTGTTTATATAGTGGAGCAGAAGCTTTGAGAGAGGTTCAGCTGGCAACAACACACGATTCTTGTTGAGGAGAGTCTGCAGCCGCTTTCTTACTGCCACCAGTTTGTTGCAATCCGCTCCTCTGCGTGCCTCCACTGGGCCCACCTCCACTACCAGCAGCCATAGATATCGCCTTCATGTCCAGCGCCACAGCTACACTCTTTGCAAAAGCTGCCTTATACTTCGAAATAAGACCTAACACTGCCGGCTTCAACGCCCCAAGATTTTAGTACACCTGAAGCCCGCACCGGACATCCTTCTGGTTGGGCTCAATGACTTCGTTTTTTGTCAACTTGACGTTCAGTAACACATTTCTGAATAAGTCTGAACCCAAAATGTGAACAAACCGAACTGAACATTTCAGTCAATTAAATTAACTTTCAATCCAGTCAAAACAAAATTCTATTACTAACATTTTACCCTCTGAATAAAAACGCTTACCATTTACCTGAAAACAAACTATATCTTCTAAATATATACGCTGTATAAATGGAACAGGAAGGGCCTTAGCATTGCGTATCAACCACCACCAACTCAACATGCATTGAAACTTAAAGCTGACAACAGTCATACCAGCGGACTGGATCTGACAACTCGGTCCATCACAACAAATCCTCATGTTCCTCATCAGGCATAATTTTATGAAGCCAGTTGCAATTCCTACAAGGCTCAGACCTCAGAGACACAAAATCAGAGAGGGAACATAATAACCCATTGAACAATAATATTGTTACATAACAATTATGGAGCAGCTCAACTTTATTAATACAGACAGGGCTTGTTTTGACATCATGTTTTGCTTTATGTGTACATGGCCCAACTCAGCCCTAAAGCTTATCAAAGAATGGATTTCAACGATTATGATTACAAGGGACAAAGGACAGATATATGCTACTGTACAAAGAATCATATCGAACTAAGATGGCCAAAACTCTAAAGTGTCGATTAACACAAAGCCCTGCCTAAGCTGCCATTGTAATGTACAGAGTTTGATGGCTTACTTGCCAGGAAGATGGTAAGATCTCTTCTAGTGAAAAAAATAGACAAATATTTCAACTCTTTAGGAAGCCAGTTGCAATTCCTACAAGGTTCAGACCTCAGAGACACAAAATAGAATCAAGCTGCTAGCTAAGGGAAATCTTAAAGTTTCAGGAAAGTATAAACAATCTTCATAGCAAAATCAGGATTCAACTTCTAAAAAGAACAAGAAGCCTTCAAAAGAGCAGAATATGACCTAACGAAAGAAAAGCAGTGCAGATTCAGTGAAACAGAAGTGCTATTAGATGACAGGCTTGCAATCCAAGGATCTCAATGCTTGATGAGTGGAGGAAGGCTCTCGGTTCTTGGCTCTATCTATGGGTGAAGGGAGCAGAGGGCAGAGGGAGGGAGCGCACGTTCCATTAGGGCATTATAAAACAAGCTTCCAGAAGCACAGGGCAGCGGGTGCGTGCAGTATATTTCAATTTGGCAATGCAAAATTTTGAATCCCAGAAGTTTCCAGAACCAGATGGCTCACCTCACGAAAACTCCACGGCGGCCTTCTCCACTCGAACGCATCTGACGACGCTCACAGCTCACCTAGGCTCCATCGGAAGGAGGCTCCATCATCACCCGACGCTGTCTGCGGTGCAGCCGCGGGGAAGGGGGAGGGAGATGAGGTAGGGCGCGACGCGAGCACACGGCATGGTCAGCGGCGGCGGAGGGGGAGGAATCATACTGTGGCGGTGAGGGAGGTGACGGCAGCGGGGAAGGTAGAGAGACCGCATCTGAGCCCGAGAGGGGGTGAGGGAGGCCGGCGGCGACGTCTACAGCGGCGGAGGTGGAGCTGGCAGGCGGGGGCGGCGAGGGAGGCACCGGCGGCGGAGAAGGGGCGGGACCGCACCGGAGACTTGACGAAGGGGGGTGGGGAGGGCGGCGACGGCATGTATGGCGGCAGCAGGCGGGGACAGGGAAGGAGGCGCCAACGACGGAGAGGGAGGCGACACCGAACTGGGGGCCACGTGGCGGCATGGAAACCGGCCAGAGCGAACCGTCGATGGGGCAGGGGGCGCGTGGGACCCAGTTTCAACCGTCGAATGGTGAGAAACGGTTCAGATTCACCCGTGGCAGAAAGAGAAACCTCACCAGATGGGATTTTTAAAGGAGTAGAGATAGAGAAAGAAAAGGAAACAATAAACTGGTTTTCAAACATTTACAGAGAAAAAACAGTGTTTTTTTTTTCTAAATAAAATGTTCTGCCATATTTTTAGAGTTTAGTTCAAGCTTAAAATGAAATCATTGGAGTTAACAATACTCTATCCAAATGGGTCTCTCCATGGAAAATTTTGAAGAAAATGGTCGGCATAACATTACATGAACAAGTGCACATTCGATGCCAAATAGTATGTGTCAGAGTAGATAAGAGACGGTACTGTTCATCTCAAGTTGCTAGAGGAACTAGAGTGCTGGACGCAACAAGTCCTATGCACAGCAGTAGTTTAGAAAAACGAATAAATTGCTAGTAGAAGCTAACATGGAAAAGCAATGTACGCTTCACTCTGCAGTACAATTAAGGTTGAAAGTTGAAACCACCAGACTAAAAAGAACTTAAAAAGACATCGCATGAATCGCCTACCCGAACAAAATTTTTCTTAGCTTGGGATCTGCAGGAGAGGTTCATTGTTACAAATGTAGATACATGGTAATACAACATGTCAGATCCCGAGACTAATCTCGACGTCGCCACTGAATTCGTGGTGGCCTGAAAATTGTTACAAAAGCAACATTTTTACTTAATTGTGAAACTGCTGTTTCCCGTGAAAAAAGAGGATAAATAGTTTCCTTCCCCACTGTAGAAAACATATTTCTATCAATTGCTGAACTTGGCAGTCACCAGATTGCTTTTGGGCCACCAATCAGTGTATATTGACGGCCCTTCATTTGTCACTCTCAACCTTCAGATGAGTCAAATGCATCTGATCTCTATACATATTATCTGCGCATATAAGAATTGCAAAAGTGGTTACTCTGGAATTCACGCCTTGTGTTTCAAGTAAACCATCACAGCGATGCCTGTTAGAGCGATCGCACAAGCCATCAATCCGTATTGAACAGGAGTCCACTGAATTCCGTGGGAAGATGCCATCTCCGGAAGTGGCTGTGACACTTCATTATTAGAATTTGAGTCATCGATATGCAGCCACAAGGCCTGAAATTGTAAAATTTAGTAAAGCAGTAAGTCAATGGAGGTAAAGCAAGAGCCAATAAATTATTTCATGGCAGCCTGGCCCGACTTTTCTAGAAATTTCTATGCCAAATCATCTATAAGGTCTATGTCAAATAACATGTTTACAAATGCATGGCATTAGGTACTTCTTTATCACCTATTTTGAAAACAAATTAGCATCCCAGTGCATGCAGCTTGCGCCGGGTCCGGGAAGGGTCCGACCACTTTGGGTCTTTGACTCTTTGTATACAGTGTTTCACTGCATTTCTGCTAGAGTTTGTTTCAAAGCAACAAATGACCTAACAATTTGAGCTATCGACCTGACATTTTTCAGGCATGGAAGTATGGAACGATAAGTCCAATTGAAAAATTGTAGAACCAGCACACAATTCTGATCACAATATTGTGAAAATATTAAGCTGACAAAAAAGCATCCAGTGAATGGAAAACCTTCAATCCCGAGGATTTGGCATAGAGGACAGCACTAGCAAGATCGGAATCTGTCATGAGCAGCACCCTGTCACCTTCATCATCTTCGTACTGAAGACCACAATATCAGTTAGTAAAAACCATTGTTGATATGTGATCCTATATAACTCCACATATTCAACTAAGCGGTGCATGTCAAATACAGGATAATATGATACTACCTCCATTTCAAATTACCTGTTGTTTTGACCTCCTCATGAAAACCAACGTGAACTAACGAAAGTTACTGCTGCCCCTACCAGCTTCCCCACCTCCCAAGGCACAAGCTGGACTTTGGTGCACGCTAGCTCAGGATGAGAGAGGAAGTTCCATGTATGAGGGGTAGAGAGGGGAGTTCAGCTTCTGAATCCCCACCTCCCAAGGCACATGTATTTTGGCAAAAACGTTGCTCGCTAGAATTTCATCTATTATGACATGGAGGGAGTACTTAATAAAATACAGAAACACGCCATTAATAATTCGTAAATATCTTGTCGCAAAAAAAATCATAAATATCAGATCTGAAGGTAAAATATAAGCTAACTAATTTCTCCATTCAATATACCTATTAATGCGGAAACTATAGGCATGTCAAATTAGTCAAACTTACCAAAAGTTGAGTTTTGCCTTTTACATCACCAAGACCTAACCTTTGCACTACATAGGACATCAGCTCATTTAAACTTTCCGATCCTGTGGAAATGGAAAGATAGGGTTACGTTGAGCAGTGCAGCCAGAATTACCTTTGAACCAACTTATAAATCAGTTAGCAGGTAGCACCTACCACATGTAAATCTATGTATACGACCCTTCTGGTCCTGGAGCTTAAATGCACAGGAATTACCAACAGCAGGAGAATCATTACTACTCGTACCATCCCCAATCTCTGATGGCATCACTAAGGACATTTCACTGCACAATGCAATTAATTCTGACAAGCAGTGTTTGAGGGGGTAAAAAAAAAGAGGAAGGAAACATCTACGGATGATGATACCTGTGATAATCAGATTCTTCTTCTGGATATTTGTGAGAATCAGATTCTTCTTCTGGAAGTTTGAGAGCAAGAGCTGAATCCCAGAACTTTTGCATTATTGTGCTCACCAAATCACTTGCAGACTCAGGACCCCCTCCGACCTTGAGACAGCAAATGTGTTAGATGAAGATGGACCAAGAATACTACAAAAAGTTCAAAGAAAGGGAGGGAGGAAATGTGGGGAACGGGTGAGACCAGTGAAATAGCAGCATGGGTAAGTTGCAGAACATCCAAGCAAGCAGCAACTCGCCCATCTGTTCTTTGGAAATTGGAAAATTAATTAGAAACCCACGAAATATCAACTAAGCATCATTTGGCTGGGAAGAATCAGTCTACCTCCATCAAGAACAGGAATGTGCAAAAACTTGCCATCATTCATAATGTGTAGTGCGTCAAGGATTGTCGTGTCCAATATAGCACACTCTGGGTGTGCAGTCATCACCTTGATCAAAATAGAAACTAACATCATGAGTTTAGAATGAAATACAAAAACAACCTAGCTGTTTTACAGAAAAAGAATTATAAATTTGGAGACAAACCTTTTCTACTAGAGTTAACTCTGGCGAAAGATTCTGCACCACAACACGCATAAGTACATCCTTTGAACTGAGATTTTCAATGATATGTAGATTATATATTATAAACTTAAAAGTTATGAAATAAAACTAAAGGTCGATACAAAAATTTGAATACTCACGTAAATATCCCTTGCAGCGAATTTCCAGAAGTGATAACCACTGAATTGACACGTAATTCACGCATTTTTTGGGTTGCTACATAAACAGGATCTGAAGGTGAAACAATTGCTACTCTGCGAACAAATGTAAATGTAAGCCTCCTTATCCTGGTAGCTTGTGCTAAATATTAACAAAAATAAAAAATTAATCAGAGACAGAAGTGGTCATTTACTTTGTGTCTTCCGTGATAATAGTTGACAAAGTAGGTTTTAACATCCTTTCTCTTAGGGCTTCTATGAGATCCTGGGGAGCTGTATCCGTAAGGCATTAACAGTTTGTTAACTTGGTCAGCTAAACAAAGTCACAATAGATAACTATGCATGAAATATCCACGCTCAAGGAAAAAAACAATCTTCATTACAGAGAAGTAGTGGATGTGGCAATGTACTGTGCACGTTCTCATATTCAGTTAATTTGTAATTGCGCATAGTGTAAATACAGAGCAAAACAGGAAAGTGAATGTAGTGATAGCTGAGAAGAAAAATACATATATCTGAGACGTTGGCCCCTGCTAGTCCCTCAACCCCTTCCACAGCAGCTGCAAGTGCAATCCCTTCTTCTGCCGCCTTTTCCAGTCTTGATATTGCATCATACAGGCATTTTGTAATGTCCAGCATAGCAATAACTTCTCCATTTTCCACAACTGGAAGGTGCCTAAATTTTCCTAAAACATAAAAGACCATTAATGTCAGTGATAGAAGGCAACATCTATTAGTTTTTTATGAAGAATGTGAAAATAATAGCCTAATATACCAACATAGAAAAATGCGTTGCGATGCCACCACCACAGAAATTAAGTTTATATATTGAGCATCAAAATCATGATTTTTCATTCCTTTAGATAGAAAACAGAAGAGTGAAGCAAGTTGTGTGAGTACAGACTGATTTCAAACTAATATGACAGCAATAGAAAGCCTGGTAACATAGTATCCAAAGCCGTTCCAATAAGCAGGCACAGATAATGGTTTTGTACTCCAAAGAAAAAAGTATTTTTACCCTCATAACTGATGCTCCATTCAACAACCACCACATGCATAATTAAACAGAAAATGAGGACCTGTAAATTCTCTGATCTTTCTGTAATAACTCGTAAAGCAATACTTCTGGTTGTTTTCAGTTTTCATACACAAGTAAGATCATTAGAGTTCCTCCTTCGCCATATTATACTTAATTCGTTTTAAGTATCCTATCCAAACAATCATATGACTGGCAGTCATTAATGAGAGTGAGACTCCAAAAACAAGAGCAAATATACCTTGGACCATTTTCTCCAGTGCCTCGATAGCAAGTGAATCAGCCATCACGTACAGAGGGTTCCTTGTCATGATCTTGCAGATAATTGTTTGCTCAGCCCTCAGTCCCTCCGCAATTACCCTCGTAGCTATGTCCTATATATCCAAATCCACAAGAAAAATAGAGGAGAAAGTGTAGCCTTTTAGCTCAAAATTTCATATTTCTAAACAACAAAAATCCATTTGGTACGCAGCAGTTACAGAAACTGCTGACTCAGTATTTTTTGTCCCCGAAAAAGAAACAGTTGAGACATAATAATTTTCCAGTGATTCATGAAGAGTTTTCACATATAATGCGTATAGGCATCAGTTTCGAATTTGAAGTACCACAATTTGACACCCCCCCCCCCCCCCCAAGAGAAAAAAAGGAGAAAGTGAAGTGCAAAATCATGAGCAAAAGTTGCGCTGACACATGGCTTCCAAAGTTAAGAAATCCAGGCACTTGATTGAGACAGAAGGAAACTTTAAGGAAGCAAGTGGAATACAATTCAAAGCATCTACTACTATAATGTCGTTGTAACCCAGAAAGTAGGAACCTTTTAAGCTCCTAACCTTAACCAACCAAACACACAAACATGTGACAACTGATTCAATCAGAGGAACAGGAACACGATACCTTGTCGGTGACTATGCCAGAAAGCAGGCCTCCGGCGTCGGCGAGCAGCACGGCGTCGACCCGGCTCGCCGCCATCCTCCTGCACGCCTCGGAGACCGTCGTCCGCTCCGGGATGGTCAGCGCCCTGGACAGCCGCAGCTTCTTGACCGTCCGCTCCCCTCTGACGAACGAACCAAGCCCATCCAACAACAACGTCAGAGGCGGGGAGAGGAGAAAAACAGAAGCTTTCGGCGAGGGCGTTTCCCGGGAGCTTACGTGGCGCAGATGGGGGAGGCCGGGATGGGGGAGACCCGGCCGTTGCCGCTGGCCCAGGCGGCGAAGGTGGGGTCGTCGGACCTGCGGGAGGACGCCACCGACGGCGGCCGGCTCCGCGCGCGGCGGGTCGGGGCCACGGCCGCGGTGGTGTTCATGGTGACCGCCGCGGCGCGAGCTCGGCGGGGTGTCGGGACGCGGCGGCCGCCGGGGATGTTGGAGGGGAGCGATCACTGGTTGCCTGGTCTTTTGGGCTTCGTCGTCGCTTGTGGGTCGGTCTCATTCGCGCATCAGCCCCCTGATTAGCGAAATATTATAATTTATAAATATAAATAAATAATTTGGATGTTTTTTTTCAAATGCATTTTCTTTCTTTAAGCCTCCTTTGAATTGGAGAAAAATTCATATTTTCTACATCTTTCATGTGAAATTAAATTAATTTTTGCCAACTTCTAGTAAAAATATACTCTCTCCGTCCCAAAATAAATGATATTTTTTATTTTTTAAAATCGATGTTTGAACATTCATCTTATTCAAAAAATTTATAATAATACAAAAAATAGACAAATTAAAATTAAAGTACTTTTAATAACGAATTATTTCACAATAAAATAAATAAAATTCACACAAAATTTTTTAATAATACAAATAGTAAAAAAAGATGTTTGAAATTTAAAAAAAACATTTATTTTAAGACCGAGAGAGTATTATGTGTTCCAAAGGAATGTTTATGCAGGAAACTTTTTAGTATCCACACTGATACGTAATTCATGAGCATAAACCATCGAACAACATTCTTCTCGTTTCATAGAAGCAGGGAATCGGGCATTCTCTCTATGAAAACATGACATCATCTTCTTTAGAAACATTCATATAATCTATTCAAAAAAAAAAATTACAACCATGGATCGATCCTTAAGAAATTGGACTATTAATAGCTTTTTTTTGCATGGAGATGAACATAAAAGGAAATACTCCTACATACCACCGAAATGGGAAGTTCTATGTACTCCAAAGGACCGATGCGGGTTAGGCATTTTGAACCTTGATTTACAGAATAAATTCTTACTTTGAAATGGATTAATTTTCAATCTAATTAACGAGGAAGGGGTATGGCAATTGTTAATCAAAAATAAATATTAGATATTCAAAACATTAGCCCAAGTTGAATATATTCCGGGAGACTCGTTTTTTCGACTGGAAATTCGATGCCGTGCTTACCATTCAAAGGATTTCAGCCTCCAAAATTGACACCAGACCGTTGTCCTATAGCACAAGAACATAGTTCCTCTGTCTCTAAAGAAGACACTTTAGACTTTTAAACAATATGATTGACCGTTAGTTTTATTCAAATTTTTTTACAAATTTAAAAATAAATTAATCATGTTTAAAGTATTTTTTATGATAAAACTAATCATAATAAAATAAATGATCTTTTTTATAAAATTTTTAAATAAGATAAAGAGTTAAACATAAAATTTAAAAGTCATTGATAAGAATTTAAAGATGGAGATAGTATCATAGGTCTCCACCATCAGACAAAAGATCCCATGACCACCATGAGGGTGGTGGTGAGAATTTAAGCAGATTGCCTACTACAGCATGGCGTCTGGTTCTCTCACCACCACCCTCGAGCTGGCCACCGCCGCGGTGTTCTGCTTGCTGCTGCTGGCCCCCCTCTCCTCCGGCGCGCCGGCGGCGGCGCCGCTGACGCAGTCGGCCATGGACGAGGCGGACCGGGTGCACGACTTCCTCCGCGTGCTGGACCGCGCGGCGACGTACCGGCGCGAGTGCTTCGGCGAGTGCGCCAAGAGCTGCTACTGCGCCGACAACCCCTACAGCTGCCTGCGCCGGTGCATGCCCACCCCGCCCACCGCCAGCTGCGGCGCCACCTACGACGTCGTCCAGGGCGTCTTCACCTCGTCCGCGTCGTTCTCGTTCAGACCGGAGAGGGAGGACGGCGCCGGTGGCGCTGCTGGTGCCGGCGAGGGATCGTTCGTTTCCCGTCCGACATGAGAGAGGTCCATCGTGCTCTGTTGTTCTGAAATCGGTCACTAGCGTCGCTGCTCCTGCTTCCCGGTGCCATGATCGTGTGTGTGTGAGTGCGCAGCTATTTGTTCACCTCGTCTCGTGCGTCATTCAATTCCAAATAATAATGGATTGTCTCAAAATTATTCCATTTTACGTCAAGAACTCTGGGCGATAAATTACAACGATGGCTTCTAATTTTCAAGCTTTGAGCCACTGGACCAATGCAAGTAGAGTGCTGTGTTTAGAACCAATTATCCAACCAGATCACCAATCGAAAGTTTCTGGCATATTTTTCATTCCACTAAAAACCATACATATGGTAGCAAGTAGCAACTCCTGAACGCTTATATTAACTATCCTACATAAGATACTTCTAATTAAACGTCAATATAGAAACCATTTTCTACTTACTATGCTACTAAAAACGCAGTGGATTCTGTCCATCTGAACCTGCAACGGCACACTGCCAATACTAGCGCCCTCGAAGTGCTATCGGCAGGTATTCATATTAGTATCTGTAGTTTTTGACGAACATGCCCGCCTTGGCCTCGGCGGCCTCGCCGTCGCCGGTGTACCTGCCGAGCTGCGCCAGGGAGTTGGCCTTGGCGCGCAGCAGCAGCGCGTCCTGCGCCGCCTTCACGTTCTTCGGCTGGCCGGCCCATGTCTTGAGGCAGGTGTTCTGGAGAGCCCTTGCGTAGGAGAAGGAGACATGCCAGGGGTTGGGGCCCTGGTTCATGGCGTTCAGGTTCTGGGTAGCCTCCACCTCAGACTGGCCGCCGGACAGGAACTGCAGTTCATTTTTTCCCCACCACAGGTCGTCAGAACATGGCTTGTTTTCAATCTAGGAAGAAGTGAGCGATCGAGCGATAGAAGTAGAACTGACCATGATTCCGGAAACGGCAGGAGGAACCCTTCTGCGGAGGAGCTTGAGGGTGTACTCAGCCACCTGCTCAGGGGTGGCCTTGTCCTTGCACTCGGCGCCCGGGGTGACCATGCTAGGCTTGAGCAGGATGCCCTCAAGCATGACCTTGTTCTCAGCCATGGAGTAGTAGGTCTCGGCCCAGACTTTCTGTGCTACCTCGAAGGTCCTCTCGATGCCGTGCTCACCGTCCAGCAGGATTTCAGGCTCCACAATTGGCACCAGACCATTGTCCTAGCATGCATAAGAATGTTCTTAGTTATAAGATGTTTATATGCATGCAGCGTATTTTGTGGAATCAGTGGTCCTATTATATTCTCTAGACCTTTTTTTTTTCTGTTGAAAGTTGCAGTTGAAAGTGGTGAAATACCTGAGAAATGGCAGCGTAACGGGCAAGGCCCCAGGCAGCTTCCTTCACGGCAAGTTCAGATGGGCCGTTGGGGATGCTGATAACAGTGCGCCTGCATCACAAGTTCATGTTAGACTGACATAGGAGAAAAGATATATAAAGTTAAACAAGATACCATTGTAGGATCAAATGTCTCACCACTTGGCAAAGCGAGCACCCTGCTTGTAGTAGGCAACCTCACGTGAGGCAAGGCCATCAAGACCTTGGCACCATGACTCGTTGTTGGAGCTAGCAAGTGGCACAAGACCCTGATATCTATGAGAGCATACAATCAGAGATCAATCCATTTGGATTTAAGTTTTGCAAGTCCTTTATCAATTCACAGAGACACTTCAAAATTCCACAAGTCTGTCCAACAAATCCAGTTTCATGCAGATTTCTCATCAGAAGTCAGTGTGGGGTTCTGAATGATGGATCATACCTTGTCGACCTTGATTCCGGGCACAATTCCCTGCTCAACAAGGACGTCAACGATCCTCTCGCCATCAACAGTTGACTGGTAAAGCGTCTCCTCGAAGAGGATTGCACCGGAGATGTACTGTCCCAGACCTGGAGCAGTGACGAGGAGAGTCCTGTACGCCTGGCGGTTGGCCTCGGTGTTGTCAAGACCAACGGAGGCGATCCTCTTGCCGCAGGTTGCGTTTGACTCGTCCATGGCTAGGATACCCCTTCCTGGCGACGCGATGGTTTTCTGCAGCATGGATATTTTGCACTGTCAGTGTTTATCAATACTTACTTAAAAGTACAGTTTTTTTTAAGTATAAAAAAAATATCTTCAGCAGAGATGAATTAAATTACGTGCACACACAAAAAATACATCTAAAGTTATCTCTTATTACAAATCTGACAGATAAATCTCTCCACAGACACTTCTTACAAATCTAACGCATCAGCTTTTTTTTGGATCTCTCATATTTTAGACCGCATGAACCATTATTAGTTAACAAAACATAACTACTCCGAATAAATATAAAAGATCTAAGAAAAATTATTAAAAAATAAAATAAATTTATTTCAATCCCGTTCGGTCTCGAGCCCTCAGCCCATCTCGTAGAAAGGTTAGGGGAGTGTCAGCACCACCGTCAGCCCCACGATCGCCATCGTGAGGTGGAAACCACGTCCCCGCCGCAAACCAAAAGAGGCATCAGCATCCTTGGTCCTTGGACATGCAGCAGGCAAGAAGATCGATCAAGGTGAAGGAGACCTCATCAAGGATACACGAACAATTAAACTTTTTGACAGCGTCCGCGTTGGCCGGCGGCTTGGCGGAGCCGTCGACGTCGGTGGCTGGCACCGAGGATGACGTTGAGGCATGCGGCATGCCCCATCACGGGCGAGAGCAGGAACGGCATGGGTTAGGTGCCAGCCATGGCACGCGCGTCCTGATGCTGGTGCTGCTCGCCGCCGTAGCAAAGAACTCAGCACCGTAGCCGGTGAATCCAAAGCTAGAGATCTTGCCTTCGGATTCTGGATTGTTGGAGCTGGAGGAGAGAAGGAGACTTTGCATGTTGCGAGGAAGAGTGAGTTGACTTTTAGAGGGCGTAGCATAGATAATAGGTTACGGGCTACCACTGATACGGTGCTTGTCCAAGCGGGTGGCTCCAGCGAGAGCATCATGGGCAAATGCGACCTGGCTCGTCTCCTATGGCTTGGGTCGGACGACCGCCGCTGCTATCCGTCAGTTAATTTCAGTTGAAAAATAAAAAAATTTAAATTTTAATATTAATATATTATTTTTATAAGTTAATATTTTTTTAAACCATAGCGTTAGCACGGGTATCAAGACTAGTTGAAAAAGAATATTTTACTCTTCTAAGTTAATGCAATGCTATTTAACAGTTTGGTAGCATTAAATTTGTGGTTTGTTAATTGTGACCTTTCAGATGGATCACTGAACTTAAGCAGGACATATGACCTCCAATGATCTTCTAATACATTGAAATGACTTTACGGCTCTGAGTACCATATTTCTTATTGACCTAAGATTATTGCTGCTGGTCACCAGTATTGATCTATACCATTTTCCGACCAGACCTACCTACTTTATAAATTCATCCGTAGTTTGTTGTGACCAGACCAATGCACCGAGAACTAATGCTGCGCAAAAGTACGTATTTAAATTTTTAGACTATAATGCGTCGGTATAATGAAGAAATTTGGGATGAGAGCAGCAAAATGAGGTCCTGGCTTTATTTGAATTCCAAGAAACAGAATAGTCGATGATTATTCACCTAGCAAGGATCTATATGGACTATCAGTGATATCTATGTTGTCACTACATCAACTTCTTCATACTCCATTGACGAAACTAATGTTCAATAAGTTAACGGCCATAAACCTAATACGCACATAAGCACGCGCAAAGCCCAGAATTACACAGCTGGTGTTTCAGAGATCGATCATACCGCGGTTTGGACAAGCTCGTCGGCGTACGGAGTAGCACGGACAGCCATGGCGACCGTCACCGGCCTGGGACTGGGAGCTGCAGCCTGGCGGACGCCGCCCCATACAGCCATTCTCGCAGTTCTTTCCTTAGGGTGGCTGAAAAAGTGCAGCAGCAGACGGCTTCTCGTTGTTGGTCTGCCCGTCTGGATGTGAATTGTGAGGTGGAGAGAGAGACTGCCTTTCTGGATGTGAATGGTTGGAATAGATATTTGGTTGCTCCAATCATCTCCTTTGTCCTGACTCTGGCACAAATATCCTCATCTTTTACGACCCCAGTATATGATGATTTCCACAGACAAGATAAAACCAGGTGATATGTCCATCATCCTTGCCTCAGAAGGAGATCTGACATTATCTTCAAAGTTAACAATAGAATAAGTCGGAAATGCCACAAACCAGCTGATACAAGTAAAGGAAACAGGATATAAATATCATTATTTCCATACTGAGAGCTGTTTAAAAACAGTACTACGAGTACAAGAACGTTTTAAATTAGGCAGTACTGTAGAACAGACCATTTGTGAGAAATATCTATATTGGAGAGCGACTTGACCACATGGCACATCTACTGCTCTCATGGATAGAAAAGAAACAGTGTCGCTCTCAATAAAAAGGAAGAAATGAAGTACTGTGTGAAAGGGACTGTACTGCTGAATGACAAATGTCAGATAGCTACGAAATGTTACAATCACTTATTTTGTCAGAAAAGGACTTTTATGATAACTGCTAATGAACTGCTGTAATTCTGGTTCAGAGAAATACATCCATACAAAGGCCTGCTTCGTATAAAAATTTTAATACCTCTGTCCCAATACAAGTTTATTTATAGGTTTTGTTGACTCTCACTTTGATCAACGATTTTGATATATTTAATTAATATTAATCATATAAATTATATATATTATGAATGTATTTTTTATAAATTTAAAAGTACACAATGCTAGGTTTTTAAATTTAATTGAATTTATAAAAATAATTGATCAAAATAGTAGCCAAAAAAAGTTAAAAATAAATTTTTATTAGGGCGGAGAGAGTAAATGATCATGTAACATGTCATGGCAAAAAGACACCAGTTTTTCTCTGTACTCTTCAAGATTCGTGGCAGTACTTTTACTCGACGCTACTCGGGAAACGGCGCGAGGCTGTTCTTGGCTAGGAGGCGGAGGAAGGCGAAGACAGCGGAGGCCAGAAGATCTGTCTGGATGGACCAGTTTTCTTAATGGGCTTTTAATGTACCGAATGGGCTTTTACATTGGCCCATCATGGGACACAATCAAAGGATACCAATTTGCATATGGACCTTTATGACGGCCCAGACGCAAGATAAAAGCCTCTTTTTTCTGTAAAATTGAACTAAATACTGTAAAATTTCTATAAGATTTCTGTGTTTCAAAAGGGGCTTAAAAGGGGCAAACAAACCGGCACACCTATCGTTGCGCTTTCAGTATTTTATTGAAAATCACATCATTCTCATGACTGGGAAACATATCACAGACCATTCTCTGGAAAATTATTGGATTGAGCTAGAGGTAAACAAATATAATTGGTTTACTCGTGAATAGAAAAACCTAAAAAGGAGGCAGGCTCAGGAATTCAGAACCGAATAAGTACCTTTTTTTACCATACTGTAAAAGCAACATTTAATATCGAGTAATATATCAACCTAAACTGATAAATATCGAACAGGAGCAAACGACTGATTTAAAAGACTTTTCGATAATAATGTTCAGCCTACACCGCCATGAATACATATAAATAGTTGATCATAGGCTCATAGCATACTCCATTTCTTTCTTCCCTGGCCGATACCAGAATACTACTACAGCATCTAAGAATCTCAGCCTCCCAAGAATGTGCCCCTCCTTCCGGACTAGTCCAGCTGACGACGCATGCAAAACTTCAGACCTGATCAGGATTGCACATTAGCTGTTGCTGGGATTCAATAGTTCACCAAGATTCAAGCTGTTCCTCATGGTCCTCCTGCCTGCAGCACCAGCAGTGCCCTTCCTCATCATTGCTGAGAACTCGCTGTAGTCAATTTGCCCGTCCTGAAACCAGTATAGAGATTAATCAGGAAACAATAAAATCAAAATAGATGTGAAAAAGCTAAAATCATGGTGATGGAGAGAGAGAGAGAAGGTTAGATCAACAATAGACATACATTGTTTTGATCGATATCTTTAATCATATCCTCAAGGTGAACATCATCAAGACCAAATTCACGGCACGCTTGTGACAGCTCATCTATGGTTATAAAGCCACTTCCATCTTTGTCAAAGAATGAGAATGCTGATACCAAATTTTCCTCCCTCTCAAGTTTGTTCATGTGCAATGTGGCTGCAATGAATTCACCATAATCGATGGTTCCACTGTTGTCGATATCAGCCTGAAACAAATGTGACAGAAGACAAATTTAATATGGCAACGTGCAATAGTAATATACTATCTTCAATGTGTGGTACAATTATATTTTACAGGGGAATTCAACCAGTAAAGGACTTACTGCATCCATCAAAGCTTGGATTTCATTCTCTGTTAATTCTGAGCCAACCTTTTTCAAGCCATCTTTTAGCTCATCAAATGTTATAGCTCCACTATTGTCAGTATCAATCATTTTGAACAGCTCCTTGAGGCCTCCGATCTCTTCCTCGGACAAGCTTTCAGCAATAACCTGCAAATTAAAATAATGCATACACTATGTAAATTGTTAAAGATGACCATCTCAAATTGCATATTATGCATTGAGTATTATACATATTCTACAATCTTTGTGGTGTATCAAAAGTCCACAAAATGTTTTCTGCAGCTAATTTCCAGACAAACGACAAAAAAAGCACAAGAGAATCCACAACATCATATCTGATTTATTATGTTTTGCTTTGATAGCATGGATTGGAACAAACATTACTGTAGGTACAAAACGAACTAAATGAAACATAATGAATATTCTGGAAAATTAGAGAGAAGAAAGCAGGCTGTCACGAATTAAGAGCTATAAGTAGTCTCTACATAAATCTCATATTATTGAAGAATAAAGCATATGACTTTAACAGTTAACAGTGAGCTTCCTTTACACAGAATGCAAAGACAAGACGTGTGGAAATGGAAAAGGCAATGTTGACAGAAGTGTCAACTTTTAAGGTGGTGGTGGTAGTAGTAGTAGTAGTAATGCAGTACTGAACAAACAAACAAAAAAAAAACCCTGAAAGTACAGCATCAGATATTGCAGCAAGTAAATATCCATACCCTCAATGCCATCTTCTTGAGCTTGTTCATTGCCGAGAAATGTTTCAGCCTTGACAAGACAGCAGAATCAATAGGCTTATCAGGTGCAACCGCATCATCAATGATCCATGGGTGACCTTGTTAAGGGTATAGGACTCATATTAGTAGTCTTATTATTAAGTTTTTTTTTTTCATATTCCTATATGCACCGATGTAACCCGTATATATTACCACGAGTTTAGATTTGCCTACATGTTACTAACCAAGAATGAGAGGTGGACTTACAGAGAACCTCGTGAGCACTATATCTCTTTCTAGGATCACGAGTAAGCATATTACGGACTAGATCTTTAGCACTTTCAGAGATGCTAGGCCAGGGTTCAGATTCAAAATCAAGTTTGCCGCGTAGAATCTGTCTGAATATTCCTGCTTCAGTTTCTGAGCAAGGAAAGCATGCACAACAATGGAAAACATGAGGACTCAAGATGTACAAACTTTGATGGCATGAATGGCAAATAGCTTACCAGCCCAAAATGGGGGGACGCCACAAAGCAAAATGTACAGAATCACCCCAGCACTCCAAACATCAGCTTCTGGGCCATAACATTTCTGAAGCACCTCTGGTGCGACGTAATAGGGGCTCCCAACGACATCAGAGAATTTATCACCTGTGAAAATGGAAACAAATGTCTTGCATCATCAATAAATTTCGGATGAGAATTATTGAGCATGCAGTTTATCATACAAGTGTTAGGAATTGATCTCCACCCGTTTTGGCCCAACGGCTTTAATGGGCCCTTGACCTAATCGCGCCCTGATCGGGGGCGTCCAGCCCATTATGGCTGGTGGGCCCCTGTCGCCAGCGCCACAATAAATAGAGGTGGGAGGCCGATCGAAACTCATGACCTAAGTTCATCCGTACCGCCGCACCCCACCGACATCCCTAAACCCGATCTATAAGGGGGCGCTGTGCCGACGGGAAGCGCCACCGCCACGACGACCGCCGCCACCGAGAGATCGACGACGTCGCCGTGACTACAACGCCACTGCCCTCTCCACCGACCGACGCTGCCCAAGAGCAGAGGACCGCACCAACAAAGGGCAGATGGCCGAATCATCTTCCTCGACTCCGGCGACCGGATCCGAAAGTATTGACCACCTCCAAACCACAGATCTATTACCGACACAGATACTCTCGGATCTACACTCCTAGACCCAGAGAAAAGATTACAACATTGGCATCAGAGCCAGATCTAGGAGTGGATCCCGACGAGTATGGAAAAAACTCGCCGGAACCCTACCCGCGAGCAAAGATCCGAAAGAAAAATTGTAGCCACGGGCTACATTGTGACGGATGCCTAGGGCTCCGCGAAAGAACCGCGAAAAAGAAAGAAAAAGAAAAAAA
>BCLH01000040.1:211650-233324 GCA_001602315.1 Zoysia pacifica | reverse complement strand
GCGCGAGAGAGACGGCGGGCGTGTACGGGAGAGCGTACGACGCGCCGCCGGCCGCCAGAACCAAGCCGAGAAAGAGGAAGAGGAAGAGAAAAGAGGAAAATGATTAGGGTTAGGGTGTGAGAAGAGTTCTACTCTTTTTATACCCTCCGAAAAATGAGCGCGTCCGTCAGATCTCGATCCAACGGTTCAGATCGCGCGACAGTTAATAGACCAGATTTGGCCCAAGAGGGAGAGTGAAATTTCGGCCCAAGCCCAGGTTGGCTTGTCCGAATTGCAACAGGCCAATGGGCCAGGCCGAATTTCAATTTCGGCCCAAAAGAAAAGTTTTTCTATTTCTTTTTCAGAGGCATTTTAATTGATTAATTAGGTAATTTTTTACCTAATTAAATCTGTTAAAATTTGAACCAACGGGATAATTTTGACAGAATAGAAAATTGGAATAAATGCTTCTGAAAATTAAAGAAATTTTGTTTTCCGCTGCGTACTTTAAAGAAATTATTTTCATTATTAAATTCGAACCAACGGGAGAATTTAATTTTGAAAAAATAGTAATAAATTTCAGATAATTATGATATTGTTATTTTCTGACCAACGTTGATAATAACAATATTATAATTTTTGTAATTGACATTTATACATTTTTTCTATTTCTGTCCAACGGTGATGTAGATTTAATGTATAATATAAAATTGTGTGTCATATTTTGACCAACGTTGAAAATAAGACATATAATTTTACTGTTTTTTATGTTATCACTTTATTTGATTTGTTTACAGGCGGATACAACTTAATGAGTTGTATTAAAGAGATTCCCACTCTCAAAGGTGACAACTATGGAGAGTGGAAGAAAAAGATATACCTAGCGTTTATCTTGGCTGAGGTAGACTGGATCCTGACCACAGCATGTCTCACTGAGCCTGAGGAGCCAGTGAGGAAAGAGAATGAGACTGATGCTGCTTGGCAGACAAGACAGAGGGATTTTGCTCCCTTAAACATGTCCTATGATTTTGAGCATAGGAAATAGACCACAGCCAACAAGAAATGTATGGCTGTGATAAAAAAACACGATTGAGCCTGCAATTGTGAGTTCAATCGTAGAGTGTGACACCGTTACAGAGTACATTGAAAGAATAAAGAGTCAGTTTACTGGCTCTTCAAAGACATACGCCACACAAGTCATTAGACAACTTGTGAATGAAAAGTACTCTGGTGGAAACGGTGGCATTAAAGAGCACATACTGAGAATGAGCAACATGACATCGAAGCTCAAACCAATGGATCTGAGTCTCTCTTTATCCATTTGATTTTTACTTCTTTGCCAAAAGAGTTTGAAACGTTTATTGTCAACTATAATATGCAACCCGAGTCTTGAGACTTGGAAAAGTGCATAGCAATGTGTGTGCAAGAGGAGGATAGAATTAAAGCTTCACATGGTGGCTCTATCAACTATGTGAAGGATAACAAAAGAAAACACTACAACAACAACTAATCCTCAAAGAACAAGGGAAAAGCCCATGTCCATCAGCCTCAACAGAATAAATTTGCAGTGGACAAAGATCAGTGCCTTCACTGCAAGAAGACGAGACACTACAAGAAAGACTGTTCCTCATATCTAAAGATGATCATGGCAAAGAAAGGTGAGAACATTATTACCTTTATAAATAAATCTCTATATGTGCAATATTCGAAATCTACTTGGTGGATTGACTCTGGAGCAACTGTTCACGTTGCTAATTCATTGCAGGGATTCCGTTCGACGAGGACTACGCAAAGAAGAGAAAGATGCATTAAAGTTACAAACAAAGTCCAAGCTGAAGTCGAAGCCGTTGGCGATTTTTCATTAGAACTAGCTAATGGCTTCATTCTTATACTTAGAGATGTTCTTTATGTACCCTCTCTACAGAGGAATTTGATTAGTGTTTCATGTTTGGATAATGATGGTTATGATTGTTATTTTAGAAATGGCAAGTGTGAAATAAAGTTTAATAAAGAATGTGTTGGTTTTGACATCTTACAAAATGAGCTTTATTTGCTATCACTACGTGATGATTTGAATGTCGTATGCGATAATGATAATGTTGCGTGCAAAATAAAAGAATCCTCGTCCATGAATGAAAATAGAAAACGAAAAAGAACTCTAGATGAGTCGTCGAAATTATGGCACTGTCGTTTAGGTCATATTTCGAGGGGGAGAATAGAGAGACTAGTTAAAAATGATATTCTTCCTCCACTAGAGTTCTCAGACTTAGAACAATGTCGAGATTGCATTAAAAGAAAATATGTAAAGAAAATTAAGAAAGATGCAAAAAGAAGCACATGAGTTTTACAAATTATTCACACGGATATTTGTGGTCCCTTTTCTGTGAAGAGTATAGATAGTTATGACTCGTTTCATAACATTTACAGATGATTACTCCCGATATGGATATATTTATCCAATTAAAGAAAGAAATGAAGCTTTGGATAAATTTAAGATATTTAAGGCTGAAGTTGAAAACCAACACGATTTAAAGATAAAGATAGTCCGATCTGATCGTGGGGGGAGTACTACGGTCGGCATACCCCGTATGGACAAGTCTCTGGACCTTTTGCAAGGTTTCTACAGGAAAATAGAATAGTAGCCCAGTATTCTACACCGGGCGAACCTCAGCAAAATGGAGTAGCTGAAAGACGCAACCGTACTTTGATGGATATGGTGCGAAGTATGATGAGCTATTCTACACTGCCATTGAGCTTGTGGATGGAGGCGTTAAAAACTGCCATTCATATTCTCAACAGAGTACCAAGTAAGTCGGTGCCAAAAACACCGTACGAATTGTGGACAGGTAGAGTTCCCTCGTTAAACCACCTACGAGTGTGGGGGAGCCCAGCTGAGGCTAAAGTATTTAACCCAAATCTTGAAAAACTAAATCCCAAAATTGAGAGTTGCCATTTTATTGGTTACCCAGAAAAGTCAAAAGGTTATCGTTTCTATTGTCCAGACAGACATACAAAGTTTATAAAAACGAGACACGCTGTCTTCTTAGAGGATGAGATGATGAGGGGGAGCATGGTAGCTCGAGAGATTGACCTTGAAGAGAAGCGGGCGTATGCGCCCACTCCGATGATTCAAAAGCCATTCTTTACACAACCTGCTGTCACTGCACCGACAGTGCGAGACACTGTGGTGCAAGCACCTGTTATTGTTCCTCCTGTGACAACAATAAATGAGAATGAGGAACCTGTTTCTCAGGATCCAATAGAATCTATTGCCACAGATGAGGGGGAGCAAGAACAGCCTCAAACAGAAAATGTACAGAATGAAGAGGCCCCGAGAAGGTCTCAAAGAATAAAAAGATCAGCTATTTCTGATGACTATAAAGTTTATCAGACAGAAGAATTTCGAATTTCAAATAAAGGATGATCCCACCTTATTTGAAGAAGCTATGAGAAGTGAAAACTCTTCAAAATGGCTTGAGGCCATGGAAGAAGAAATGAAGTCCATGAAGGCTAATAAAGTCTGGAACTTAGAAGTAATTCCTAAATGAACCAAAACAGTAGGCTGTAAATGGGTCTACAAGACAAAACTCGATTCCCAAGGAAACGTAGAAAGATATAAAGCACGACTCGTGGCAAAAGGCTTTACTCAAAGAAAAGAGATTGATTACAAAGAGAAGGGATTAATTACAATGAGACCTTTTCTTCGGTCTCATGTAAAGATTCTTTCAGAATCATAATGGCACTAGTGGCTCATTATGATTTAGAGTTACATCAGATGGATGTAAAGACAGCATTCTTAAATGGGGATTTAGAGAAAAATGTTTACATGACACAACCGAAAAGTTTTGTTATGGAAGAAAGTGAGAAACTAGGATGCCATCTAAAGAAATCGATTTATGGGTTAAAGCAAGCTTCAAGACAATGGTACTTGAAGTTTGACAGCACGATAACGAAATTTGGGTTTAAAAAAAATATTGAGGACAACTGTGTTTATTCAAAGTTTAAAGATGGGAAGTTTATCTTCTTAATCCTGTATGTAGATGATATCCTACTAGCTAGTAGTGATGTCAGTCTACTACTGGAAACAAAGAAGATTTTGTCCTCTAACTTTGACATGAAAGATCTTGGTGAAGCTTCATTCGTTTTAGAAATCGAAATTCACCGAGATAGAAACAAAGGGGTATTGAGACTGTCACAAAAGGCATATATAGAGAAAGTATTAAAAAAATATGGTATGCATAAATGTAGTCCATCACCTGCACCTATAGTCAAGGGCGACAGATATGGAGAATTTCAATGTCCCAGAAACCAATATAAGATCGATCAAATGAAAGCGGTTCCATATGCTTCAGATGTCGGAAGCTTACAGTATGCTCAAGTATATACACACCCTGAGTTAGCATTTGTTACCGGGTTACTTGGCAGATTCCAGAGCAATCCTGGAATAGAGCATTGAAAATTGATAAAGAAAGTCTTGCGTTATTTGCAAGGAACAAAAGGCCTCATGATGATTCTGATTATGCGGAAGATGATAGAAAGTCTACATCCGGATATGTGTTTACTCTCGCTGGAGGAGCTATTTCGTGGAAAAGCTCAAAGCAAACCGTCACTACATCGTCCACAATGTATGCCGAGTTTGTTGCATGTTACGAGGCTACGGGGCAGATGAACTGGCTTAAGAAGTTCATACCCGGTTTAAAAGTGGTTGACGACATCTATAGACCACTTAAATTGTACTGCGATAACGAACCCGCAGTAACGTATGCACACAACAATAAGTCAAGTGGTGCTGCCAAACACATTGACATAAAGTACTATGTTGTGAAAGATAAAGTTCGGGATCAAATCATAAGTCTTAAGCATATAAGCACCGCAAAGATGCTAACGGATCCGCTTACTAAAGGCTTAACACCCAGAGTATTTATTGAACATGTTGCCGGCATGGGTTTAAGAGAAAGCCTGTGATTCCTGAACTAAAAGATGGCCCAAACTGTATAGTAACTATTTCAGAACAGAAAAATGTATTGTAGCTGTTAAGTCTATCGGCGATTGACCGTGACGATGAGGTAGTTCTATGCACTAATCTGTAATGGAATGAGTGAAGTTAAAAAGCAATAAAGATAAAAGTATAAAGTGAGATCAAGGGGGAGAATGTTAGGAATTGATCTCCACCCGTTTTGGCCCAACGGCCTTAATGAGCCTTTGACCTAATCGAGCCCTGATCGGAGGCGCCCAGGCCATTATGGCTGGTGGGCCCCTGTCGCCAGCGCCACAATAAATAGAGGTGGGAGGCCGGCCGGAACTCATGACCTAAGTTCATCCGTACTGCCGCACCCCACCGACATCCCTAAACCCGATCTGTGAGAGAGCGCTGTGCCGACGGGAAGCGCCACCGCCACGACGACCGCCGCCACCGAGAGATCGACGACGTCGCCGTGACTACAACGCCACTGCCCTCTCCACCGACCGACGCTGTCCAAGAGCAGAGAACCGCACCAACAAAGGGCAGATGGCCGGATCATCTTCCTCGACTCCGGCGACCGGATCCGAAGATATTGACCACCTCCGAACCACAGATCTATTACCGACACAGATACTCTCGGATCTATACTCCTAGACCCAGAGAAAAGATTACAACAACAAGTACCTTTGTATCAAGCACTAGACCAAAATAATAGCTCAGAAATCATGGCATGCTACATTAGGAAGAAATAACAACCATATGAGCTGCAGCTGTTGCACTATATAATGTATGCTTTGCCTTTTATTAGACGTTGTTTTCCTCTAACATCTGCATTTGGATTCCTCTGATAAAAATTTCAGCAATCCCCCATTCCCAAGCAAAACTTGGAGCTGAATGGTACAATCCATTCCCCTACCCATCTTTTTGTTTCCTTACAACTGTCCTACCATTCTTAGCAATGCCTCCTTATTAACATTGTAAATATAATTCTCATCTTGTACATGTTGACATCCTGAAGCACTACTGCCATGTGAAATGGAATTGAGTGTGACATAATATCGGGTATCACCGTATCAGTGGTGATTCTGATATGGTATTATCAGGCTAATAAATTGAATCAGGAAAGCCAGCAACCAATGGCCAGAGCTAAATGCAGTAGACCAGCAATTGACCAACCGAATCTGAGTAATGTAAAGTAACAAAAAACGCATACCAGGCTTGTAGAACATGGAGAGCCCAAAATCAGTAGCCTTGAGCGGTGCATCCTCTGCTGCGCTGGCGAAGAGGAAGTTCTCCGGTTTGAGGTCCCGGTGCATGACGCCCAATGAGTGGCACCCCTCTACAACTCCAACGATGGTCTTAATGAGCTTGGCGGCCGCACGCTCGCTGTAATGGCCCTTGGCGACGATGCGGTCGAAGAGCTCGCCGCCGGCGCAGAGCTCCATGACGATGTGCACGAAGAGCGCGTCCTCGTAGGCCCCGCGGATGCGCACGACGTTGGGGTGCTCGGAGAGGTGGTGCATGATCTGGATCTCGCGGTAGACGTCCTCGTAGTCCTCGCGGCACAGCAGCTTGCGCTTGGGGATGGACTTGCACGCGTACTCGGCGCCGTCCGCCTTGTCCACGCACTGGTACGTGGTGCCGAACTGCCCCTGCCCCAGCTTCTTCCCGACGCGGTACAAGTCGCGCACGTTCGCCGTCTTGTATGGCAGCACGGACGCCGGCCGCCCCCACGACGACGGCGCCACCGGCTGCGGCAGCTTCGCCTTCGCGTCGGCGGTCCCGCTCGGGTCCGGCTGCATTGCCGCGGCCCCCGCGTGCTCCCCGGATCAAGAACCGTACAGACGACCGTCGCACCGGGGAACGAAGCACGTCCTGGATCAAGAAACCGTAAAAGGTGAGAAATTTAGGGGCACGGCGACCAAGACTCGGTCGAAAACGGACGGAAATTCACCTACGAAAACTTCTCGCTCCAAATTTCTGCGCCTCTTCCACGGATTACCGCAGACCGGCGGCGGAAGAACACGAGAAGCTAGGGATCTCCTCCGAGCGGAGAAAACGAATGCGCCCTGCGGACGAGATCAAACCTCAAAACCCGAGGCTTTATGGGAGGTTTACTACGGAACCGCGCTCACAATCCAATAAACAAAAAAGGGGGGAAAGAAACATCAGCAGCGAGAGGGGATGAAACTCGCGCTCTCGTGCCACATGGGGAAGGAAGAAAAAGGGAGCGCGCAGGCAGGGGAAAAGGCTGGCCAGTTTCTCTATCCTCCCGCGCGGAGTTACGAGCTGGCCGCGCAAGAGGACAGGATCGTGGTGGCGTGGGTGATGGCTCCACCCGTTTTTTTATTGGATTTTTCTGGGCTTCCTCCAATGGGAAATTGGGATATGGGTGTGACGGTGACGAACAGAGCTGAAATATCTGCCTTTTCGTATGTGATTTGGGGCTGGCTGACAGTTGGGCAGGGGAGGTGCGTGCAGGGGAGGAAGGAGAGGACCGTGATGTGTGCATCTGTCTCTGTTTCGGCTCTCATACGTTTTTTTTTTTCTTTTCTCATTTCACATATGTGACGTTTGGTAAATAAAAAATGTTAGATATGTTGACCAATAGAGACTTATTTTTTTCTTCTATTTCCCAAACTCATACTCCATTTCCTACCTGTCAAAATGCACCGTAGGTGACGATGTTTGGGTATTGGGAAATTCAAGTTAGGCTTGGGAATGAGAAATGAAAAAATAAAGAAATTGAAATCATTCTTTCATCTATTTAAAATTTTTTTAACTATTTATTTATTTCTCAGTTTCGAACTCATCTCTCATTTTCGATTTGCCAACGACGTCTGATGGTAACTTGCAGACAGGTTCATGTTCAATTGCAATACATGTCTGGTAAAAATATCCAAACCGTTCAAAATCCATGAGTAACTTTTAAAACTTTCATAATTATTTGGAAATTTTATACTCCCTCTAATATTAAGATATTAACACGATTGACTTTTAATATCAACTTTAATTATTCGTTTTACCAAAAAAGGTATGATAAATATAATAATTTTTTTATAATCTACTTTATTATTGGTGGTATTTAAAATATGACTAATAATTTTACATATTTGAATAAATTTTTTAAATAAAACAAATAGTCAAAGTCGATGTAAGAAATCAACAGTGTCAGTATTTTAAACCGAAAGAGTACCATTTAAAATATTTGATTGGTGTGTTTCCAATGACGAAAAATGTGTTGTACTCTCTCCATATTTTTTATTTGTCGTTTTAGAAGTGGTCACAGGAGAGAGGCAAAAAGTTAGAATATGTTGAAGACGAAGAAGAAAGAGATAAAAATAAAAATTTATTAGAAACAGAAAAAATATATTAGAAAGTGAGTATGACAAGTAATTTAAAAAAATTTGATGGCTCCAAATGATAAGTAATATGGGAGGAGGGAGCAGTAATACATGATAGATATTTAAGACCTTTTTCATGTAGGAGCAGTACGATCGTAGTGGGAAAAGGTATAAAAATAATAATACTTCTATACTCCTATCCTAGGCGCTGGATTCACGGAATGTGTTTGCGCATAGGGGTCGCTGGGCCGACAGGGACAGCAGTGTGGAGAGAGAGAGAGTGAGAGAGAGAGAGAGAGAGAGAGAGAGAGCCCAAAACCGCTTCGTTGGTTTGATTTTTTTTTTTAAGCACGTGACCCCTCGTTGTTCTCTGCGCCGCCAGCCATGCGACTTTGTTTATTCGTACTGGCATCCCATTGCATCGTGGTGACTACTAATTCCTCTCGCATCCTCCTCGTAATTCGCGTCATAATACCACTAGTTTTCAGACCAATTTTCTTTTTGGTGCCGTACAGTGTACACCGATATGGTGAGCGTCATATTTAAACTCGCAGCTGATGGGATTCAGAGTCAGCTCGGCATGTGTTCAGATTAGCATCTCTTTCAGTGTTCAGATTAGCATCGCATAGCAGCATGTGTTAATCGTGCTGTCTTCGTTAATGTAGCAGCATCAAGCATCAGCGGCAACAGTCGGCAAAGCGTAGGGACAGCTTTGAAGTCAAGGCGTCCGTTGGCTCTTGGCTGAAGCAAGGCAGTGCGATCCCTGATCACAGGCAGCCAGTCAAACCTCCTTAATTTGGAATATTGTAACTTTAGTTTCACGAGAAAAATATATGATTCGAGAATTTTTCTCGCAGCCTAAAAGGGGCTAAATAGAAAGACAGGGGTAACAGCAAGGATCTGAACTACCCTGAACCTTTGTTAGCGAAGGATTAACCTGCACGACAGCACGTTGGGAAAGCACTCAAAGGAACCTTGACCCGACCAAGGGGTAGCTGATCCAGAACCGTTCATGACCCGTTCAACACGGCCACTTGATTAGCCATAATCCTGAGTCCACCGGCACAGTTCCATCCTTCCATCTGATGCAGATCTGAAAAACAACAAAGAAAAAAAATACTAAAAAGTGGCTATATATGGTGATCTTTTTTGTGTCTAAATATAAGCAAAACATTCCTGAACAGCACTAAGATTCTGCTCGCAGCAAAAGGAATATCCCGACAGCCTGCTGGCCACTGGCGAAGCTACGTTGACGAAGGGTGGTGCCATGGCATCAGGGTAAATCAAAATTTCTCTACTAATCATCTTGATTTCGACAAGGAAAACATCCTTTAAGTGATTTTTTTTTTACCTTCGCCCCTGCTGCTGGCCTAGCAAAAGAAAATAGTTAATCGCCCCTCCATGTGCACTGCCGTAGGTATCCGATCAAAGTCTACACACTGCTGCAGTTTTACCCGGGCATCCGGAAATCATCTCTACTCCTTTCAAATCTGAGTTGGTGAGCTCCTTTCTGTCTTCGAACGATCTCAGCCGTCGGATCTTTCATCCAACCGTATGTCACCCACCTACATATGCACTTATTACTTTTTTACCTCATGTCTATCTCAATATTTTTCAAATGATCATCTATTGTAAAATAATATATATTCGCAGACAAATTATTCACTCACCGTTATACTCATGCTGCATTTGTAATTGTGATGGTAAGAAAAGAAATTAACAAAAACTACTTAAGAATGCCATGAAAGGGAACCAGCAAAGAGTTGCTAGCAACGGCAGATTCATCATTTCGAGCTTCACCTGACACCATGTCTGACAGTAGTGGTAGACAAGACACGAAACAAGGAACGGATGGCAGATAAAGAAATGTGAAATTTTTTATGGCTTAGAAGGGATGACTTTTATTGGATGGTAAATAGGTAATTCACTCACTAAAAATTGCACATGCATAGATGAGACAGATAAAGTACATGCATGCAAATTTCAAGTCCAAAAAAAAAAATGGTTTGAGAGATAGAAAACTGGCAAATTATGGCGCGACAAAAATATAATACTGTGTTATTTTGTCCTTTTCCTCTGCTTCCACCATGATTTTGTCATTTTTATTTTTCATCTATATATCAAACGGAGATGTATATATTGTGACTTGAAATTTTTATGCATATTTCTCTATCTCATCTACAAATAATCTGTTCTTGGTTCAATCTACTTGGCTTCTATCGTATTCTACCGGGCACGTTTGCCCGTTGTTGGCTGGATATGATCTCTATTTGGCTTATGTGATATATATTCTACAAATGCTGATTCAAGTTAACTGAGGTATGCAACGAAACTGTTCACTTCCATTAGAGATCGATGCATATAAATAAACCATTTTTATATGTTGCTAATTGTTTACCAGAGACCAGCCAAGCGATTAAGTAATGTCTTAATTAGTAGATCTCGGTGATCGAAATGGACGATGGATCTGCTTGAGTTGGCGGTCATGGCTTGGACCCCTTCCCTCCCTTCCAGATGGAAAAATGTTGCAGTGAAGATCTGGTATAGCTAGCTAGCTACACACGCTGCAGGGCGCCAAGCTAGTCCAATTCACTGCATCATGCGTACAGAGGTAACTAGCTAGATTAGCATGCATCTGCAATGCAAGCTTGAAATCTCTCGAGCAAATTAAAGTAATAGTGAAACATCATGCATCTCGTATATTCTCGTTCGTCGCCGCGCCCGGCTGACGCTTGCGCACCCGTGCATTGCACTCAGGTTATCCAGGCAAACTCCATTGGTCGATCTGTTGAAGAAATTCTCAGAGAACTGAGGGGACACTGCTGGCAGCAGAAGGAGTACGAAGAACAATGTCATCTACTTCGATGGCTGGGATGGGCTGGGGGCGTCTGCCGTCCTCCGAGCCGTGGCCCAACGCTTCAACCCAGCAGCTTCACCGGCGGAAATAAGGGGAGCCCGTGCAGCAGATCTGGAGTTCTCACAGATATTTCACATCGACTGCTCCAAATGGGAGAGCAGGAGAGCTATGCAGAGGATGATCGCGGAGCAGCTGGTGATGCTTCCTGCTTCCGTGATGGAGGTTCTTGACGCACAAGACGAGGAGGATGATTACAAGGGCGTACGCGCCGGATACCAGAGGTCGCCGAGGCGATCAATCAGCACATACTGAAGCATAACCTCACCTTCTTGTTGATCTTTCACAACGGGAGCACCGAGGAGATCGATCTTGATAGCCTTGGCTTCCCTCTGTTGGGTCGATACGCAAGAAGCAGAGTGCTATGGACATTTCAAGGGAGATTCCGACTCTACCCAAGGCCGAGGGTCGAAATGGACCTGAAGAACAGTAGAACGACAGATGTCGTTATTTTAGCACAGCAGTCCACAACGACTTTCTTTTCCACCGTGCAAGTGGAGGCTGAAGATGTTGCACACAAGATCACTGTTGGTGGCGTTAATTTTCATGCAGCCGCTGCCAACTGCTTCTTGTACATGATCAAGCTTTGTCGTATGAGCAGTGACTTGATTGACTATGAACTGGCCACCCATGCCAGCAACTACTGGATATGTGATGGCATCATTCATCTAGAGCAGGGAGATGTTGATACCGCTGACAATGCTGATAGACTGTGGCTATCTTCTGAGGCTCTGCAGAGTGGGTTGTGGCTAGATGCGGACTACTAGAAGACTGCATCAAGTTTGCCATCTCCGGTGTTAAGGCTTTTGCCCGAGAGGACACCGTACTGGGCTTCACCAACCTTTGGGATCGTGCTGATCCCTGATCTGCATGGTCATATTCCAAAAGACATGTTCCAACAATTTGACAAACTTCATGTGCTCAAACTATCAGCTTGCCAGCTGGACTTGACATCACCTCCGTTCCTCTGCTGCCAGAACATTAGGTTTCTTTGGCTCGATAGCTGTCGAGACAGTACAAGTAGCACACGACCAAGGTGGGAGGACATCCGCCTGTTCTTTCAAAGGCTATGGGTGCTGGATGTGCGCTATTCAAGCAAAGAGTTTTTGTCCTCAGTTATAATGAACTTCATTACTCAACTCAGGGAATTCAATGTGATTGGAGTAGATAATTGGGACATTGGTCTATTGCATGGGTAGCTAGGCAACATTCGCAAGCTCCGAGCAAAGAGTTTGAAATCCGGTCGCTTTTACAATGACCGAGGAAACTTGTTCTCCCAGAAGGAAAAGACGGAGCTTCTTGACTTCTCGGGAAATGAATCCATAAAGAGATTATATGTTGAAAGTTGCACAAGCCTTGAGACTATTATTATCGACGGATCTATTGCTTTAGAAGAGATCTCCTTGATGGGATGTTCTAAACTGAAGAATCTATTCTTGAATGGCTCATTCCTGCAGCTCTACAGCATGTGCATCACAGGCGCGGCAGTGAAAACACTAGATCTGAGTGCAGTGATTATCCCCAACCTTGATGAGCTCTTTCTACTTCAATGTGGGAAGCTCTGTGCAATCTTATGGCCACCGGCAAATAAAGTCACAAGGAAAAGATATTTGGCTAAGCTTGGGATCGACACTGCTCAAAAAGATGTCACTGCTGCAGCTGTAGCAGGTAGTGCTAATGCTACTGGAGGAACATCACCTGGAGAATTTAATTGGCATATGTCTATTAAGGATGCAAGGATCCTTGGATCGCTTGACTCTATAAAAGATTATTTCGGTCCCAACTATGCACATGTGGAGATTTCAATCACCAGTAGTGATCTGTCTACTGATGCTGCTACTTGCAAAGATGATGACACAATGAAGAGCAGCAGAGGGCAACAAATGCAAGTGAACCTTAAAAGGCTTGAAGATAATGCAATACACGCAGGAGATTTGTTACGGTCCTTGCAAGGTACTTAGAGATACCTCCTCTCTCTCAATTAATCTCAGCCATTAATATTTAAAAATTAGTATCAAGCCACTATTTTTTTTTACCGGTCCACAACTTAAAGTATCTTTTAGAAGGTACTTCTGTTATCCATTAGATTTTAATCCAATGAACAATTATTATTGCGCAGATATCCCTGCCACTATCAGTAACAACGAAGGTGACTCTGATACTCCGGAAATCATATGTCCTCCTCCCTCATATGTGCCGCCTCAAGGCTGTTACATCCACATAGAAGACCAGATGAGGGTCCAGCTACATGGACACAAAAGCAGCATGGCTCTGCAAGGATTCATATGTGATAGTGCTAAGAACCTACACATTCATGATAGTTTGCACATCACTAGTATCATGGCCCCACCGTTTGCTTCGGAGACATGGAATAGACTGGAGTGGTGCAGAGTCGAGCGGTGTCCCAATCTGAAATTTCTGTTCTGTGATCTCAAGTCAAATTGGGACATATTCATCAGACTGAGGACAGCATGGGCATCACATCTTCCTTATGCACACTGTCTTTGGGAAATCCGTTACTTTGACTTCGAAGCACTGCTGCGGACTCTCCTCATAAAGACGAGCAGCGGCACATTTGCAAATTTGACAGTGCTGCACGTCGACAACTGTCCCAGGTTGATACATGTTATCCGCTTTCGTTTTCTGAGGAAGAGCTTTGCTAGCTTGGAGAGCCTCGAAATCATGTGGTGCGGTGGCCTTACCATGGCCTTTAATCCCATCAGGACGAGCTCGGACATATCGTTACATCACCAATGGATATTCCCCAAGTTGAAGTATATTCGCCTGCACGAGCTCCCTGGTCTGCAGGGTATCTGCGGTAAGGGCAGCTGGGTTTTTGCACCCAAGCTTGAGACAGTCAAGATCAGGGGCTGCTGGAGCCTCAAGAGACTGCCGATTGTTCAAGGCGGCGACAATGTGGTTGTGTGCGAATGTGAGAGGGAATGGTGGGATAAGTTGGAGTGGGAATCACCGGCACATGCCAGCAACTACAAGCCGATTCACCCACGGTATTACAAGAAGTCCATGCTCAGGGCCAGGTCCTCAGGTGATCCCTCCATCTTGCTGCACCCACCATGCACTTGCACAGTCTAGCACAACCTTTGCATCTAGGTTTCAATGTAGAATTTGCAATTTCAATTGCATTTTTTTAAGAATTCCACCTTTTATGATTTGCACATAAAATTGCAACAGTACAAAGTTACACTGCATATTCACATGGTTGTGTTTTGTTAATGATGATTTTTGCCTTGTTCTTTGCTCTCCTACAGGTAAGGTCATCCTAGCCTCCCGTCCTGCCCTTGAAGTATTCTTGGCTTGCCGTTCAAGAAGCTGAGCTAGTATTTTATCTACGTACTGCTGTGTGAGAAGTTGAGAAATAAGAACGGACCGAGAGGCATACAGGAGCTGAATCTGCTTCAAGCAGCTGCAGCGACCATCGTTTGGGCCTATGCTAGGCTTAGCCTGCAGCTTTGCTTGTCTATCGGTCTCGTGCGCTGTGGTTGGTGCATGTTGTTGCGTGTGGTTTGTCGGCTGTGTGTGGACTGGATTGTTGCTACTCTGTGTGGATTTGATTGTACTGTTGTTTTTGCTCATCTTATACAACCGTATGTACTCTCTGTGTGTGGTTTGTTAAAGGAATAAAGGGGCAGTTAATTAAATTGGATCGGGTCATTAATTATTATTGTTAGGACACTAAATAATCTAGTTCATTTTAAACTGGCATTGTTGTCCTAATGGCAATAATTTAAAAATAGATTATTATTGTTATTGTTATAATAATAAATGATATTGTTCATTATTAAAGTATAATTGTTGCCCTACAGTCTTCCTGGCCACAGTCCACCAGTCCGCTTCAGTGGCATGTCGATCACTAGCCGGTTCCACCTTGCTGCCCTGCTGGCATTCCCAAACACAGCCTCAACTGGCAAAGGTGAGGGCAGCGGGGAGGAGCTGCTGTGCATCGGAGGAGGCGAGGGCGGCGTTGAGGCACTCCGCTCGATCTGATATGTTAAGCGCGGCGGGAGGAGAAACAAAGCCCAAGCTGGTTTGATGTAGTTCAGACATTGGCAATCTGGCCATACAAATGTACTGTACTGTGTTAGAAGTTTACGTATTTTACAGTATATTTTAATTCCAAATGTATTAATAAGCATGAGTAATATTGTGACAAAAGGTGCGTTTGTGATTATAATTAATCTCTACAAAAACAGATTAAAAACGATAAAAAAATATAGGAAAATCAGATTGTAACTGAAGCGCCAGCAGCACTATTTCCAATAGTCAACATGTTGAGCTGTTCGATGTCGTCGATCACAATTGATATAAGAGGAATGAAAGCCGTGTAGTACTATGAACTGCCGTCTAAAAGTAGTCGTTTGAAAAACACAAGCGAGCAGTCGCGTAGACGGTGCGCTCCTCAAAAACTAAATCGCTCGTCTACCCATGCAGATGTCGCAGCAGAACAAAGTTTTGGAGGCTTGTTCTCGCAAGATCTATGCGCGCAAACACTCTCGATGGGAATGCAAAGCATGCAGCAATAGCAGTAAAGATTTGTTCTAGTTTGTTCAGAACGAGAGGGAGAAGTCTCTTTTATAGGCGCATGGAGAGGAAGTGCAATAAATCAAAGTTACTGCGTGAAATTAAACGCCATCAATTACTAGAGTAACATCAGCCAATTAATTTATCCGTTACTGAAAACTGACGTATTAAACTGATTTAAGTCTCTAGTAACGTCAGAAATTCATTTGCCGTTTCAATTGAAATCAATTTAATTCTCATAAACTGCAAAACATTAACTTAGCGTAATAATACGAGGCTCTGTACACATGCACACTTACGTTGCAGGTCACGCGAAATATTCACGCGTAACTTGCGTACGCGTCGCGCACGGCGCGGCACGGCTCGGTATAAAAACTTTGTGTTTCTGATTAAAGGAGTCAAGCTGTTCAAGTCCAAAAGTATAGAATCCGAGCTCAATTAATTTTAACCTTTCAAGCAAGTTCAAATTTTAAATTCAAATTCAAATCTCAAATCTTCAAGTTCAAAAAATTTCAAAGAAATTTGTGAATAAATATATTCCATTTGAAAGGTTTTACAAAGTCTTGAATTTAGAAATTTTCTTTAAATTTTTATTTGAAGGTTAAAAAGGCCCCAACAGATTTTTCCTTTTAAAAGGGTGCTGATTTCCGAAATTTTATAAAATAAAATTCTTTTCGAATCTCAACTTGGGCCCAAAATAAAAGTTGTTCCTTTCCAAAAGTTCTACCAACCGCCAAATTTCAGAAATTTTAGATATCGGGAAGTGTGCATTTCGGATAAAAACAAAGCGCTGCGCTGAAATTCCCGGATAATTCGAGGAAAAATCAGAAAAAGTAAAATTCTGCGGACCCCACCTTTCAGCCTCACTGTACATCTTTCTTCCACCTAGGAGCAACCACGCATTTCTCTGGCTTGCCCGCATGCTGCCACCGCGACCTCCCGCTGCCTCACGTGCCCGAGTGCCTGACTGCATGCACTCCACGCGTCCTGGGCGAGTCCCTCGTGGGGACATGACATCCATTTCTGTGTCGTTCACCCGTCGCCTCTCTCTCATTCTCTCTCCCGCACCCGAGCTCGACCGCGTGACCTCCTCACTCTGGAGCACCGCCGCAGAAAAGCCAAACCGAGCCACCCCAACACTTCCTCCGCCGTTCAGCAGCTGCGCCCTTCCTCCCTCAAACTCCTCAGCCAACCAGCTCGCCTACTTCCTTGTCAGGCTCGACGGATTTAGAGTTTTCCCCAAATCACGTTGCAAGGACGGCCGGCTGTGCTCCGGCCAAATACGGTCTCCATCAGTGAAAATCTTTCGATTCCTTTCCCCTGCAAATGATTCAGACCCTAAGGAAACTTAGGAGCTCTGATTTGGTTCGTTTCCGTCGCGTTTCGGGCAGGACTTTGAAGCTCGACACCGACCGGCGCCTGAACCCCGCTGGCCCTGCCGACGAGCTCCCCTTTGCGGCCCTCCCCGACGTCGACGTCACCCGCGTCGGGCTTGTTCATGTCCCTCTGAAGCTTTAGGTGCAAGCCGTGCGAGTCCTCGTCCACGGCACCAAGCTCCTGGCCTCGCCGAACTTCATTTCCGGCCGCCCTTCGCCGCCGGCGTCCCATGGTGAGAGCCCCACTCCGTCAATCCCTCTTCCAGGTCCACTTCATCGCGGAGAGAATTTTGATGCATCCTATGGCGAGCTTTCCCCTTGGGAAGTGCAGCCAGCAAGCCGGCCGGCGAACGGTCACCATGGCCGAGCCTGAGCTCGAACCAGTTGCTCCAGGCTAAAGCAGAACCGTGGACCATGTCCACGTTCTGTGGACAGCAGCAAGGAGCTGGTGTCGTGGACCATGGCGGCAAGCCGGCCATGGAGGGCTCGCCGGACCTGGGGAACGGTTGGAGGAGCAGGAGGGTGGTGTGGCGAACGGCTCTGGGGGTTCAATCAAGCCAGGGAGGCGACGGTGACTAAGGGCATCAGAGAGAGCCCAGAGCGCGGCAGTGGCTCACGGCGTCGGGGTGCAAGGTGGTCGGAGGAGCTTGAGGTTTCAGGCGGAGGAGCACGAGGGCATCATGGCGAGCTCCACAAAAGGAGCGAGGTGATGCAGCGTGCTGGCGACGAAACCCAGTTAGTGCGCACGGCGGCGCCTGGCGCCGGGCCTGCAGCGGAGCAAGGAGCGCACGTGGCCGGCGCAGGAGTGAGAGGGCGGCGAGAAGAACCCGCCCGTGTGCTCAGGCAAGCCGGTGGGAGGCCGTGCAGAGCTGGCACCGGAGAGGGGCGGCGCTCGACTAAGATGGGGGCGGCGCGCCGCACCGGGCAACAATACGTTGGGAAAACTCGAGGCTCAGGCCGACGAGCATGCGAGCTGCGTGGTGGAGCTCCCCATGGGCTCAAGCGAGCCGGAGAAGCGCTGCTGTGCACCATCGTTGGAGAGGAGCGGCGTGTCCTGATGGTGCTTGACGGGGCTCGGCTCCGTCCGCCTTTCACCAAAATTGACCGGGCTCAGAGGGAGGAGAGGCCGGATAGGTCGCGCAGGCGACACCAGAAGAGGAGGCGCTCGTCGGAGGAAGGCCGTGCACGGCTGGAGTCGGAGAGAGGCCAGTGCACGACGGCGGCTCTCGGTGTCGGGGCGCAGGGGTGGCGAAGCGGCTCGGGATCCCGGCAGGCGAGGACGAGTACGCGGTACTGAACCTCGGCTTGGGCCCGACGGAGTTGGGGAGCGCCGAGGAGCGCCGGCCACAGAAGCAAGAGTGGTGGACGCGATCGGCGGCCCGACGAGGAGCGAAGCACGACTTCACTGCGAGCGGCTCGAAAACTGACACAAGCGGCGCGTGGACGGTCACGCGGTACCCTGAAGAGCGGCAAAGGGGGTGCATGCGCTGCGCGTGGAGGGACGCGTGGCAGGGCGCGCCGGCGTCAAGGCAAGGCGGCGCGGACGGAGGAAGGAGGAGAGGGAGGCAGCGCGGGCTGCCGGTTGGGCCGGCCTGGCGGCTGGGCCGCGCAGGAGAGAAAGCGGGCCGCAGCTGGGCTAGGAAAAGGTGAAAAGGAAGAGAGAAAGTGGCCCATGACCAAAATTTGGATTTGGTATTTTCAATATTTCTGGATTCAAGGAATTTTGTTCAAATTTGAATTGTTTCAATAAATAGAATACAAATAGCATGGGGGGAAGAAGCATCAAGATGGGGCTGTGATTTGACTTGAATTCAAAGGACCTAAATAGATTTTGGAATTCAAAAGAATTTGGTGGGTTTAGGATTCAAATGCAATGCAACAAAACCAACGGTGAAAACAACAAACAAAAGAGTCACACACTTGTCACACTTCCAAGTTTTAATATTTTGAAATTTTCAAATTAGCTATGTTTTAATTTAGTGAGGATTTTTCCTTTTGAGATAGAAAAGAAATGAGGAGATGAGAAGAAGGAAAAGTGTTAGGGTGATTGTTAGGAAAAAATTTGAATTTGCATTTTTAAATTAGCCCTAAAATTTGGTATGTCATAGGTACAGAGCCCGATGGGTTGTTCGTGGTTTTACTCAGCGCTCTGGCATTGATTATGATGAGACCTTCTGTCTAGTTATCAAACCAGCCACAGTATGGACAGCTCTGAGTCTTGCTCTCTCTCTCGTCTGTGGCCTATTCATCAGTTGGACGTAAAGAATGCATTTCTTTATGGCACTTTGCTGGAGACAGTTTATTGTGAGCAGCCATCTGGATTTATTGACTTATCACGCCCGGATCATGTTTGTCGCCTGAAGAAGTCACTCTATGGCCTTAAACAAGCACCACGTGCTTGGTACAGTCGGTTTGTTTCTCATCTCCCATCCATGGGGTTTATTGGTGCTCGATCGGATACTTCACTTTTTATCCATGATGGCAGTCTGTTTCTCTCACAGCGGCAGTATATGCTTGATATTCTCCAACGAGCTGGTATGATGGATTGTAAGCCTTGCACCACCCCAGTTGACACCTGTGCTAAGGTCTCTAGTGCTGGCGCCCTGTTGCAGATGCCACCGACTATCGTGCTCTTGCCGGAGCACTCCAGTACCTCACCTTCACTAGGCCGGATATAGCATATGCGGTCTAGCAGGTGTGTCTCTACGTGCATGATCCTCGTGAGTCTCATCTTGCCCTCATCAAACAGATACTTTGCTATGTCTGTGGCACTCTTGATTTTGGATTACAGATTCAGCCTTCTTCTGCAACCACATTGGTCGCTTATTCTGATGCTGACTGGGCCAGATGTCCTGACACTCGCCGCTCGACCTCTGGTTATGCAGTTTTCTTAGGGGACAATCTGATTTCTTGGTCTTCTAAACGACAGCACACAGTCTCTTGTTTTAGTACCGAAGCTGAGTACCGCGTCGTTGCTAATGCAGTTGCGGAGACATCCTGGCTTCGGCAACTTCTTCATGAGCTTCACTGCCCCATTTAGCAGGTCACCATTGTTTATTGTGATAATGTTAGTGCATTCTATTTGTCAACCAATCCAGTTCAGCATCAACGTACTAAACATATTGAGATCGATCTTCATTTTGTCCGGGACAAGGTTGCTGCTGGAGCTGTTCGCGTACTTCATGTGCCAACCACATCACAATATGCCGACGTTTTCGCCAAAGACCTACCTTCATCTGTATTTATAGAGTTTCGCTCCCGTCTCAATGTTGGTGGCTGCCTCGAAGTTGCAACTGGGGGGGGGGGGTGTTAGCCTTGTAATTGTTGTGCTGTAATCACGGCTAGACTTGTAATTGTCCTGCTGTAACACGGCTACAGGCCTACGCACGGCGCACGGCAATAGCTGCTGCTGTGCCTACATATGTAACTGTAACTCCTATTCATAATAATGGAATACATGCGTGATTATCTTTGCTAATAGTATTCACTCCGGGCCTACAGGTACCCGAGGTACATAATCCCGACACACAGACAGCTTTGTGCTTTACTACACCAAAATCTGTAATCAGCTTTAGAAAAATATATCCTCCAGCCATTATGTAGCTAGCTGTAAGAAAAGAACCAGCTCGATCGTGACCACATAATTAAAGACTGAAAGACACAAAAGAAACATACTCATATCTCTGTAAAATGAAAAAGCTAAAGTTTATCTGTAGTTCTGGACCACCACCATCGCTTTGCTTTGTTCTAGCTATGTTCCCTTAATTCTCTTGCAGAGAAGAGAACATAGCTAAAGTTTATCTATACCTGTTAGAAATTGATCTCCACCCATTTTGGCTCAACGGCTTTAATAGACCCTTGACCTAATCGCGCCCTGATCAGGGGCGTCCAGCCCATTATGGCTGGTGGGCCTTTGTCACCAGCGCCACAATAAATACAGGTGGGGGGCTGGCCGGAACTCATGACTTAAGTTCGTCCGTACCGCCGCACCCCACCGACAAACCCTAAACCCGATCTGTGAGGGGGCACTGTGCCGACGGGAAGCACCACCGCCGTCACCGCCACGATGACCGCTGTCACCGGGAGATCGACGACGTCGCCGTGACTACTACGCCACTGCCTTCTTCACCGACCAACGCTGCCCTAGCGCAGAGGACAGCACCGACAAAGGGCAGATGGCTGGATCGTCTTCCTCGACTCCGGCGACCGGATCCGAAGGTATTGAACACCTCCGAACCACCGATTTATTACCGACACGAAAACTCTCGGAGCTGCACTCCTAGACACCGAGAAAGGATAACAACATTGGCATCAGAGCCAGATCTAGGAGTGAATCCTGACGAGTATGAAAAAACTCACCGGAACCCTACCCGCGAGCAAAGATCCGAAAGAAAAATTGTAGCCGTCGGCTACACTGTGGCGGTAGCTTTTGGGCTCTGCAAAAGAACCGTGAAAAAGAATGAAAAAAAAACAGTAGCTGCAAAAGATCTCGAAAAAAAAAATCACAGAGAAAAAAAAGAGAAAAGTACTAGCGCTGCCAGCGCCGTCGCGGTGCCCCA
>BCLH01000040.1:136796-211412 GCA_001602315.1 Zoysia pacifica | reverse complement strand
ACTGGGAAAGAGCAAATGAGTTAGGGTTAGGGTTGAGATAGAACTCTACCCCTTTTATACCCTTCGAAAAATGAGCGCGTCCGTCCGATCTATATCCAACGATCCAGATCGTGCGACAGCTAAATGGGCTAGATTTGGCCCATGAGGAGTCCAAATTTTTAGCCCAAGCCTAGATTGGCTTACATGAATTGCAACAGGCCAATGGGCCAGGCCGAATTTAAATTTTGGCCAAAAAAAAAGTTTTTCCATTTTTTCAAAGGCATTTTTAATTGATTAATTAAGTAAATTTTTACCTAATTAAATCTGTTAAAATTTGAACCAACGGGATAATTTTGACAGAATAGAAATATAAAGTAAATGCTTCTAAAAATTAAAGAAATTTTGTTTTCCGCTGCATACTTAAAGAAATTATTTTCATTATTAAATTCGAACCAATGGGAGAATTTAATTTTAGAAAAATAGTAATAAATTTCAGATAATTATGATATTGTTATTTTCTGACCAACGTTGATAATAACAGTATTATAATTTTTGTAATTGACATTTTATGCATTATTTCTATTTCTGCCAAACGGTGATGTAGATTTAATGTATAATATAAAATTGTTTGTCATAATTTTGACCAACGTTAAAAATAAGACATATAATTTTACTGTTTTTATGTTCTCACTTTATTTGATTTATTTACAGGCGGATACAACTTAATTAGTTGTATCAAATAGATACCAACTCTCAAAGGTGATAACTATAGAGAGTGCAAGAAAAAGATAGACGTAGCGTTTATTTTGGCTGAGGTGGACTGGGTTCTCACCACACATGTCCCACTGAGCCTGAGGAGCCAGTGAGAAAAAAAAATGAGGCTGAGGCTACTTGGTAGACCAGACAGAGGGAATATTCTCTCTTAAAAATGTTCTATAACCTTGAGCATAGAAAATAGATCACAGCCAATAAGAAATGTATGGCTGTGATAAAGAACACGATTGAGCCTGCAATTGTGGATTCAATCGCGGAGTGTAACACTGTCACAGAGTACCTTGAAAGAATAAAAAGTCAGTTTACTGGCTCTTCAAAGACATACGCCACACAAATCATTAAACAACTTGTGAATGAACGGTACTCTGATGGTAACGATGGCATTAGAGAGCACATACTGAGAATGAGCAACATGGCATCGAAGCTAAAACCAATGGATCTAGGTCTCAAAGATGCACTCCTTATCCATCTGATTTTTACTTCTTTGCCAAAAGAGTTTGACACGTTCATTGTCAACTACAATATGCAACCCGAGTCTTGGGACTCGGAAAAGTGCATAGTAATGTGTGTGCAAGAGGAAGACAGAATTAAAACTTCACATGGTGGTTCTATCAACTATGTGAAGGACAACAAAAGAAAGAACTTCAACAGCTACTCCTCAAAGAACAAGGAAAAAGCCCTTGTCCATCAGTCTCAACAGAACAAATTTGCAGTAGACAAAAATCAGTGTCTTCACTGCAAAAAGACGAGACACTACAAGAAGGGTTGTCCCTCCTATTTAAAGATGATCATGGCAAAGAAAGGTGAGAATATTATTACCTTTATAAATAAATCCCTATATGTGCAATATTCGAAATCCACTTCGTGGATTGACTCTGGAGCAACTGTTCATATTGCTAATTCATTGCAGGGATTCTGTTCGACGAGGACTACGCAAAGAAGAGAAAGATGCATTAAATTTGCAAACGGAGTCCAAGCTGAAGTTGAAGCCGTTGGTGATCTATCATTAGAGCTAGCTAATGGCTTTATTCTTATACTTAGAGATGTTCTCTATGTACCCTCTCTACAGAGGAATTTGATTAGTGTTTCATGTTTGGATAATGATGGTTATGATTGTCATTTTGAAAATGGCAAGTGTGAAATAATGCTTAATAAAGAATGTTGGTCTTGCCATCTTACAAAATGAGCTTTATTTGCTATCACTACGTGATGATGTGAATGTCGTATACGATAATGATAACGTTGTGTGCGAGATAAAAGAATCCTCGTCTATGAATGAAAATAGAAAACAAAAAAGAACTCTAGATAAGTCGTCGAAATTATGGCACTGTCGTTTAGGCTATATTTCGAGGGGGAGAATAGAAAAACTAGTTAAGAATGATATTTTTCCTCCACTAGAGTTCTCAGACTTAGAACAATGTCGAGATTGCATTAAAGGAAAATATGTAAAAAAATTAAGAAAGATGCAAAAAGAAGCACATGAGTTCTACAAATTATTCACACGGATATTTGTGGTCTCTTTTCTGTGAATAGTATAGATGGTTATGACTCGTTCATAACATTTATGATGATTACTCCCGATATAGATATATTTATCCCATCAAAGAAAGAAATGAAGCCTTAGATAAATTTAAGATATTTAAGGCTGAGGTTGAAAACCAACACGATTTAAAGATAAAGATAGTCCGATCTGATCGTGGGGGGAGTACTACGGTCGGCATACCCCGTATGGACAAGTTCTTGGACCTTTTGCAAGGTTTCTATAGGAAAATAGAATAGTGGCCTAGTATTCTACACCGGACGAACCTCAGCAAAATGGAGTAGCTGAAAGACGCAACCGTACCCTGATGGATATGGTGCGAAGCATGATGAGCTATTCTATACTGCCATTGAGTTTGTGGATGGAGGCGTTAAAAACTGCCATTCATATTCTCAACAGAGAACCCAGTAAATCGGTGCCGAAAACACCGTATGAGTTGTGGACAGGTAGAGTTCTCTCGTTAAACCACTTACGAGTGTGGGGAAGCCCAGCCGAGGCTAAAATATTTAACCTAAATATTGAGAAGTTTGATCCCAAAATAATAAGTTGCTATTTTATTGGTTACCCAGAAAAGTCAAAAGGTTATCGTTTCTATTATCCAGACAGACATACAAAGTTTGTAGAAACGAGACACGCTATTTTTTTAAGGATGAGATGATAAGGGAGAGCATGGTAGCTCGAGAGATTGACCTTGAAGAGAAGCGGGTGTATGCGCCCACTTCGATGATTCAAGAGCCATTCTTTACTACCTGCTGTCACTGTACCGACAGTGCGAGATACTGTGGTGCAAGCACCTGTTATTGTTTCTCCTGTGGCAACAATGAATGAGAATGAGGAACCTGTTTCTCAGGATTCAATAGAACCCATTGTCACAGATGAGGAGGAGCAAGAACAGCCTCAAATAGAAAATGTACAGAATAAAGAGATCCCGAAGAGGTCTCAAAAAGTAAGAAGATCAGCTATTTCTGATGACTATGAAGTTTATCAGACAGAAGAATTTCAAATAGAGGATGATCCCACCTCATTTGAAAAAGCCATGAGAAGCAAAAACTCTTCAAAATAGTTTGAGCCCATGAAAAAAGAAATAAAGTCCATGAAGACTAATAAAGTCTGGGATTTGGAAGTAATTCTTAAAGAAGCCAAAACAGTAGGCTGTAAATGGGTCTACAAGACAAAACTCGACTCCCAAGAAAATGTAAAAAGATATAAAGCACGAATCGTGGCAAAAAGCTTTACTCAAAGAGAAGGGATTGATTACAATGAGACTTTTTCTCCGGTCTCATGTAAAGATTCCTTCAAAATCATAATGGCACTAGTGACTCATTATGATTTAGAGTTACATCAGATGGATGTAAAGACAGCATTCCTCAATGGAGATTTGAAGAAAAATGTTTACATGACACAACTGAAAGGTTTTGTTATGGAAGAAAGTGAAAAACTAGGATGCCGTCTAAAGAAATTGATTTATGGGTTAAAACAAACTTCAAGACAATGGTACTTGAAGTTTGACAGCACGATAAAAAAATTTGAGTTTAAAAAAAATATAGAGGACAATTATGTTTATTCAAAGTTTAAAGATGAGAAGTTTATCTTTCTAATCCTGTATGTGGATGATATCCTACTAGCTAGTAGTGACGTCAGTCTGCTACTGGAGACAAAGAAGATTTTGTCCTCTGACTTTGATATGAAAGATCTTAGTGAAGCTTCCTTTGTTCTAGGAATCGAAATTCACCGAGATAGAAATAAAAAGGTATTGGGACTGTCACAAAAGGCATACATAGAGAAAGTATTAAAGAAATATAGTATGCATAAATGTAGTCCATCACCTGCACCTATAGTCAAAGACGACAGATATGGAGATTTTCAATGCCTCATAAACCAATATGAGATCGATCAAATGAAAGCGGTTTCATATGTTTCAGCTGTCGGAAGCTTACAGTATGCTCAAGTATGTACACGCCCTGACTTAGCATTTGTTACCGAGTTACTTGGCAGATTCCAGAGCAATCCTGAAATAGAGCATTGAAAATTGATAAAGAAAGTCTTGCGTTATTTGCAAGAAACAAAAGGCCTCATGATGACATACAGAAAATCAGATTCACTTCATATAATGAGGTATACAGATTCTGATTATGCGGGAGATGATAGAAAGTCTACATCCGGATATGTGTTTACTCTAGCTGGAGGAGCTATTTTGTAGAAAACCTCAAAGCAAACTGTCACTACATCGTCCACAATGTATGCCGAGTTTGTAGCATGTTATGAGGCTACAGGGCAGGTAAACTGGCTTAAGAAGTTCATACCCGGTTTAAAAGTGGTTGACGACATCTATAGACCACTTAAGTTGTACTGTGATAACGAACCCGCAGTAACATATGCACACAACAATAAGTCAAGTAGTGTTGCCAAACACATTGACATAAAGTACTATGTTGTGAAAGATAAAGTTCGGGATCAAATTATAAGTCTTGAGCATATAAGCACTGTAAAGATGCTAGCGGATCCGTTTACTAAAGGCTTACCACTTAAAGTATTTATTGAACATGTTGCTGGCATGGGTTTAAGGGAAAGCCTGTGATTCCTGAACTAAAAGATGGCCCAAAATGTATAGTAACTATTTCAGAATAGAAAAATGTATTGTAGCTGTTAAATCTATCGGCGATTGATCGTGATGATGAGGCAGTTCTATGCATTAATCTGTAATGAAATGAGTGAAGTTAAAAAGTAATAAAGATAAAAGTATAAAGTGAGATCAAAAAGAAGAATGTTAAAAATTGATCTCCATCTATTTTGACCCAACGGCCTTAATGAGCTCTTTACTTAATCACGCCCTGATCGGGGGTGCCCAGCCCATTATGGCTGGTGGGCCCCTGTCACCAGCGCCACAATAAATAGAGGTGAGGGGCCGGTCGGAACTCATGATCTAAGTTCGTCCGTACCGCCGCACCCCATCGACAAACCTTAAACCCGATCTGTGAGGGGGCGCTGTGCCGACAGGAAGCACCACCGCCGTCACCGCCACGACGACCGCCGTCACCGAGAGATCGACGACGTCGCTATGACTACTACGCCACTGCCCTCTTCACCGATCAACGCTGCCCTAACGCAGAGAACAGCACCGATAAAACGCAAATGGCCGGATCGTCTTCCTCGACTCCGGCGACCGGATCTGAAGGTATTGAGCACCTCCGAACCACAGATCCATTACCGACAAAAAACTCTCGGATCTACACTACTAAATACCGAGAAAAGATCACAATAGTACCAACTCCCACTGATCCGCTCCAATTGCAGAACCCTAGCGTACTGCTTCACCGCACCGCCACTCCACCTTGGCCCAGCTGCCCCGACCTGCACGACCTCTGCCCTGGACTACGCCGCTCCGCCTAGCAGGGATGTCGAGGTTGTGAACGATGCATGGTTCAGTGCCGTGGATCTGAACCTTGGAGATCAAAGGTGATAGCGAGGTAAGGGCGAGGTAGGTGCTGCGGGCAGCCACCGACGATGACGATGGAGGAATTGATGCTGGCATTGCGCGATACAGAGGTGAATCGGCGTCTTCGTCTTCTTTGAGACCCAGGATCTCATATCTATCTCGTATTTTCATATGATCATCTATTATAAAATAAATATATATTCACAAACGAATTATTCACTCACGATTTTGCTCATGCTGCATTTGTATGATTGCGGTGCTATGAAAGAAATTAACAGAAACTGCTTAAGAATGCCATGAAAGGAAACCAGCAAGAAGTTGTTAGCAAGGGCAAATTCATTATTTCTAGCTTCACTTGACACCAGGTCTGACAGTAGTGGTAAACAGTACATGAAATAAGGAACCGATGGCAGATAGAAAAATGTGAAAATTTTTATACGGCTAGAAGGGATGACTCTTATTGGATGGTAAATGAGAAACGACCAAAATACAATACTTTATGTTATTTTGTGCACCATGGTTTTGTCTCTTTTTTTTTTTGCATGTATTAAACGGAGATGTATTCTGCCTTGAAATTTTGTATGCATATTTCTCTATCACATCTACACATGCAAATTTTTAAGATTTTCAAAGATATGTTTTCAAATAGTCCCCATATTTTCACCGAGAGTTGAGTTTGCACCACATATATTTGCCATGCTACTAACTTGGTACGTAGGACAACCGAACATGGGATCCTCATTTCTTGTATCCTCAACTTGGAAGCTGCTCGTGAGAATCAGATGGGGCAGACAGCCTTGAGCTTCATTACACTAAAATCTGTAATCACTTTTTAGAAAATATATCCTGCAGCCGGAATATAGCTAGCTGCAAGAAAAGAACCAGCTCGTGACCACATAATTAAAGAGTGAGAGACACAAAAGAAACATATTCATATCTCTGTAAAAAGAAAAGGCAAAACTTTATCTGTACCGCCACCAAAGCTTTGCTTTGCTCTAGCTATGTTCTCTTCTCTCTGGAGTCCCTACTTGTGATATCACTCCTTCCCTCCCTCCCTCTCTCTCACTCAAACAAACACACGTATTTGTCTGTTCTTGGTCCGATCTACTTGGCTTCTATCATATTCTTCTACAAATGCTGGTTCAAATTCATTATTGAACCGCGCAAACTGGCATTTTTGTCAATTGTTGGTTGGATATGATCTCTATCTGGCTTATGTGATATATATTCTACAAATGCTGATTCAAGTTAACTGAGGTATGCAAGGTAACTGCTAACTTCCATTAGAGATCGATGCATATAAATAATCCGTTCTTAAAAATTGCTAATTGTTTGCCACAGACCAGCCAAGCTATTAAGCAATGTCTTAGTTAGTAGATCTCGGTGATCGAAATGGATGAAGGATCTGTGCTCGAGTTGGCTGTCACTGCTTGGGCTCCTTCCTTCCCTTCCAGATGGAAAGATGTTGCAGCGAAGATCTGGTATAGCTAACTAGCTAGCTACACACGCTGCAGGGCTCCGAGCTAGTCCAATTCACTGCATCATGCGTACTGAGGTAATTAGATCAGCATGCATCTGCAATGCAAGCTTGAAATCTCTCGAGCAAATTAAAATAACCATCATGCATCTCGTATTCTCATTCGTCACCGGGCACTGCTGACACATGCGCATCCGTGCGTTGCACGCAGGTTATCCATGCAGACTCTGTTGATCGAGCTGTTGAAAAAATTCTCAATGAACTGAAGAGGGACACTGCTGGCAGCAGGAGCACGAAGAACAATGTCATCTACTTTGATGGCTGGGATGGGTTGGGGGCGTCTGCCGTCCTCCGAGCCGTGGCCCAATGCTTCAACCCGGCAGCTTCACAAGAGGATCAAGAGCCAGCACCGGCTGTAAGGGGAGTCCCTGCAGCAGATCTGGAATTCTCACAGATATTTCACATCGATTGCTCCAAATGGGAGAGCATGAGAGCTATGCAGAGGATGATAGCGGAGCAGCTGGTGATGCTTCCTGCTTCCGTGATGGAGGTTCTTGATGCACAAGACGAGGAGAATGATTACCAGGGCGTAGCCAAGGGCTCCCGCGCCGAGATACCACAGGTCGCAGAGGCGATCAATCAACACATACTGAAGAAGAACCTCACCTTTTTGTTGATCTTTCACAACGGGAGCACCGAGGAGATCGATCTTGATAGCCTTGGCTTCCCTCCGTTTGGTCGATATGCAAAAAGCAGAGTGCTATGGACATTCCAAGGGAGATTCCGACTCTACCCAAAGACCAAGGTTGATAGGGACCTGAAGAACAGCCGAACAACAGATGTTGTTATTTCAGCACAGGAGCCCATAACAACAACAACAAAATTTTCCTCCGTGCAAGTGGAGGCTGAAGATGTTGCGCACAAGATCACTGATGGTGGCATTAACTTGCATGTAGCCGCTGCCAACTGCTTCTTGTATATGATCAAGCTCTGTGGCATGAGTAGTGATTTGATTGACTATGAACTCGCCACCCATGCCTGCAACTACTGGATTTGTGATGGCATCATTCATCTAGAGCAGGGAGATATTGACACCGCCGACAATGCTGATAAACTCTGGCTATCTTCTGAGGCTCTGCAACGTGGGTTGTGGCTGGATGCGGACTACTACAAGACTGCATCAAGTTTGCTATCTCCGGTGTTAAGGCTTTTGCCTAAGAAGACATCATACTGGACTTCACCAACCTTTGGGATCGTGCTGATCCCTGATCTGCATGGTCATATTCCAAGAGACATGTTCCAACAATTTGACAAACTTCATGTGCTCAAGCTGTCAGCTTGCCAGCTGGACTTGACGTCACCTCCGTTCCTCTGCTGCCAAAACATTAGGTTTCTTTGGCTCGATAGCTGTCGAGACCGTAGCAGTAGCACAGGACCAAGGTGGGAGGACATCCGCCTGTTCTTTCGAAGGCTGTGGGTGCTGGATGTGCGCTACTCAAGCAAAGAGTTTTTGTCCTCAGTTATAATGGACTTCATTACTCAACTCAGGGAATTCATTGTGATTGGAGTAGATTCTTGGGACATTGGTCTATTGCATGGGCGGCTAGGCAACATTCGCAAGCTCCGAGCGAGAAGTTTGAATCCCGGTGGCTTATACAATGACCAAGAAAACTTATTCTCGGGGAAGGAAAAGATGGAGCTTCTTGACTTCTCAGGAAATGGATCCATAAAGAGATTATATGTTGAAAGTTGCACAAGCCTTGAGACTATCATTATCGACGGATCTATTGCTTTAGAAGAGATCTCCTTGATAGAATGTTCTAAACTGAAGAATCTAATCTTGAGTGGCTCGTTCCCAAAGCTCTACAACATATGCATCACAGGCGCAGCAGTGAAAACACTAGATCTGAGTGCAATGATTGTCCCCAACCTTGATGAGCTCTTTCTACTTCAATGTGGGAAGCTCTGTGCAATCTTATGGCCACCATCTGATGAAGACACCAAGAAAAGATATTTGGGTAAGCTTCGGATCGACACCACTCAAAAAGAGGTTACTGATGCAGCTGTAGCGGGTAGTGCTAATACTACTGGAGGAACGTCACCTGGAGAATTTTATTGGTATATTTCTATTAAGGATGCAAGGATCCTTGGATCCCTCAACTCCATAAAAGATTATTTTGGTCCCAACCATGCACATGTGGAGATTTCAACTACCATTAGTCCGTCTACTGATCCTGCTACGTGCAAAGATGATGACACAATGAAGAGCAACAGCGGGCAACAAGTGCAAGTGAATCTTAAAATGCTTGAAGATAATACAAAATACACAGGAGGTACCTCCTCTCTCTCACTTAATCCCAGCTATTAATATTTAAAAATTAGCACCGAGCCAGTATTTTTTGTAGTGAACCATAACTTGAAGTATCTTTTAGTTGGTACCTCTCTATTTTTAATTGTTAGATCTGATCCAGTGAATAATTATTATTACACAGATGTCCCTGCCACCATCAACAACAACGAAGGCGACTGTGATGCTCCGACAATCATATGTCCTCCTTCCTCAGATTTGTCATCCCAAGGTTGCTACATCCACATAGAAGACCAGATGAGGGGCCAGCTACATGGACGCACAAGTAGCATGGCTCTCCAAGGGTTCATATGTGACAGTGCTAAGAACCTACACATTCATGATAGTTTGCACATCACCTCTATCCTTGCCACACCATTAGATTCAGAGACATGGAATCGATTGGAGTGGTGCAAAGTCGAGCGGTGCCCCAATCTGGAATATCTGTTCAGTCCCCAGTTAAACCAGGACATGTTCATCAGACTGAGGACAGCGTGGGTGTCACATCTTCCATACGCACGTTGTATTTGGGAGTGGATTGACGATGTACCGTTCCCGGTCATAGGGAAGAGGGGTGGCACATTTGCAGATTTGACAATGCTGCACATCGACAACTGCCCGAGGTTGATACGTGTTATCCACTTCCCTATGACCAGGGGGGCCTTTCATAGGTTGGAGACCCTGGAAATCATGTGGTGCAGTAATCTTACCGTGGTCTTTGATATCTTCAGTCAGTATGTGTTGGACACAATATTAACTCAGCAATGGACATTCCCCAAGTTGAAGCACATTTGCCTGCATGAGCTTCCAAGTCTGCAGGGCATCTGCGCTATTGGCGGCTGGGTTTGGGCGCCCGAGCTTGAGACCATCAAAATCAGGGGCTGCTGGAGCCTCAAGAGACTGCCGATTGTTCAAGGCGACAATGTGGTTGTGTGCGAATGTGAGAAGGAATGGTGGGACAAGTTGGAGTGGAAATCAGCGGTGCATGCCAACAAGTACAAGCCGATTCACCCACGATATTACAAGAAGACCATGCTTAGGGGCTACATCCTTAGGTGATCTCTCGATCTTGCAGCACCAACTGCACAGTCTAGCACAAACCTTTGTATTTGTGTTTCAATGTAGAATTTGAAATTTTTAATTGTATTTTTTGAGGGTTCCACCTTTTATGATTTGCACATAAAATTGCAACAGTATACAATTCACAGCACGTTCACATGGTTGTGTTTGTTAACGATGATTTGCCTTGTTCTTTGCTCTCGTGCAGGTAAGGTCATCATATCTTCCTGTCAAGCCCTTGGAGTATTCTTGGTTTGCCCTTCAAAATGTTGAGGTAGTATTTGTTTTTTTACTGCTTTGTGAGAAGTTGAGAAATAAAAACGGATCAAGCATTCAGGAGTTGAATCTGCTTGCGACCGTGGTTTGGGCCTTATGCGAGGCTTAGCCTGCAGCATTGCTTGTTTATCTGTCTGGTGCTGTGGTTGGTGCGTGCTATTGTTTGTGGTTTGTCGGCTATGTACGGATTTGATTGCTGATAGTGTTACTACTATGTATGGATTTGTTGTGTTTTGTCGGCTATGTATGGATTTGATTACCGTTATCGTTACTACTTTGTATGGATTTGATTGCTTTGATTGTTGCTACTCTATATGGATTTGATTACTATTATTGTTGTTTATCTTACAGTCGTACTCTCTGTTTGTGATTTGTTAAAGGAATAAAGGGGGCAGTTAATTTGCATCGGTCATTAATTATTATTATTAGGACAATAAATGATTGTTTCCATCTAATCTCGATAATATACTCCTTGCTTACTAGTGAAACATACAGTTCCTCAGTTCATTAATTATTATTGCTAGGACAATAAATAGCCTAGTTCATTTTTAAACCAGAATTTTTGTCCTAATGGCAATAATTTATCTTAAAAATATATAGATAATAACTGTTATTGTTAGAACAATAAATAATATATTTCAATTGTTGTCCTACAGTTGTCCTTGTCACAGTCCGTGACCTGCGCGGCGCGTTAGTGCACTGGCGTCTGGTCACTCCGCCTCAGTGGCATGTCGCTCAGCGGCTGGCTCCATCTCAATGCCTTTGAAAATGGCACGGTTCTAGTTAGGCAGGTTATAAAGATATACTATCGATCCTGAGCGTTACCTCTGCCATTGCTTTGATCTTGAGCGAGATGGTGTGGGACAGAGCGACCATCCTCTGCTCGCTCCTTAAGTTTCTGAAGAGGCTCGAGGACGCAACCAAGGACACGGTCTTCAGGATTAGGAGCTAGATACCTTATCAGCTAAGCTTCTTTGGGAGAACAAGGCCATTGGTGCATTTGATACTGCTATATATGTCGTTATCAATCTGTGGAATGATCAGATGTGTTCCTTTTATTCCCCTTATAACAGCATAAGGCCTCGTTCGTTTTTGTTGGATTGTTTCCGACAGGGAACCTGGCCTATCGTATGTGCCTCATCGACGGTGCTCTACTTTGGACGGATTGAATCCAGCTTAAACACAGCTTTTGTTCTCTATCAGACCTGGAAGCAAACCTCACCTCAATAGTCCTGGAACGAAACCCAATCTGCGGGAGCACCAGCGAGTGTCAGGCATGACTCCAGAAGGCGCAGTATGCAGCGATTTAGCAGCGCAGAGAACAGCAATAGCTTGGCACCGCTCAAGACCTGAAGCTGTCATTTCCGTCTGAAAGCAATCATGTTGCGGAATCATTCCCGGGCTCCCGAACGAGCCGTAATAGACTTCATGGACTGGTCATCAAGAAGAGAGTTTGTATCCATGGTCCATGCTTTCATCTCCTGGACACTCCTTCCTCATACTTGGTGCTTACTCTGTTCTGTACGCATATTAGCACATGTTCGAATCCAAAATAGCATGAATAAATGAAGAATATAAGCACAGATCTTTGCAATAACTTATAAAAACTTTGTAAGTTACTGCAACAACGACGCAACCGGGCCTAACTCAGATTCAACGGTGGGCTTCAGTGCAGGCGGGCTTCACTGGTGCAATCTTCTTCAAGCAAGCTGCAGAGGCAAGAACAGACCTGCAAGGTGTCTACTCCAAATAATATTTGAAGAGATCTCAGCATCATTTATCCATAGAAAAGCAAAGAGCATCACGGAAGCTCATCACGGAGGAGGAGTAAACAATGCCCCGGTGTCCAAGAAAGCTGGAAGCCAACTTCTGCTTTTTGCCAATTAAGTACTAAAGCAGTGCTAGACATGTGCACGCTGGCCGGCTGCTTAATTTACCACCTGAGACACGATCGGTCGATAAATAATCTTAGCTCTAACGTGGGAATGTTAGGTGAGTGCCATGCATCGTGGATGTTAGGTGAATTGCTTCTTTTTTCACTCTGCAAATATAATTAAAAGACAATAAGAGCATCCGATCGATCGAAAGCATCTTTCATGCGCTGCACACGGGGAAGAAAAAATGCTGCTGGATTCTCTCTCACACAGACCATCTTTAATTTCCACTACTGAACCAAAGTGAAGACCCACCCCCTTCCACCATCGATCTCGATCGATATATATTTAGGAGCTGTTTAGTCTTGCCTATCTCATCAGCTTTGCTTGTGGCCTCGCCTACTAGAGCTTGCTCCATGGCCACTGGACGGCTGCCTTCGCTTCGAGTGCCAGCCTCCGCGTCCGAGCTGTTAACTGTGAGCAGTCTTTCTTGACTTACTTTTTTCTTGTTTACCTTTTCCTCAGCCGTGTGAAAATTGTTTTGCAAATTAATTGCATTTCAAGCGATGATTATGCCTGATTGGTGTGCCAAAAAATATTGTTAATTAGCATGGTGTACACATCTTAATTGGTCGCGCACATAGATGTGAACTCATGTGCAGTGGTTAGCTAGAATAGATCACAAGGAAGGACAGTTAACATATGGAATATTTTTCTTTTATTATTGAATGGGTCACTGGCACTAGCAGAAATTCCTTCTAGTCCAAGGATATTTCTGAACTGTTCACTTCTGCAGCTACTTAACCAGACACTATTTCTGCTAGTGCTCGTAGCTTGCAGTATGCATGCTGCTACCTGCAGCTCAATGGTTGGAAATGAAACAGATCGACTGTCACCTCTAGAGTTCAAGAGGGCGATTAGTCTTGACCCAGATCAAGCCCTGGCATCGTGGAATGACACCACACACTTCTGCAGTTGGGAGGGTGTCAGATGCAGGATGGACTTCCGTGTCACTTCTCTTCGTCTTCAAAAACGACGTTTAGTCGGAAACATTTCTCCTTCGCTTGGGAACCTTACATTCCTCGAGTATCTACACCTCGGGGACAATAGATTCACTGGACAAATCCCTTCATCCCTTGGCCAGCTTCCTCGTCTCGAAAGCCATGTATTTGAGTAACAACGCATTACATGGGGTTATACCAGCTTTTTCAAACTGTTCCAATCTGAAGGCACTATGGCTGAATAGCAACAGTCTAGTCGGAGGGTTCCCTGTTGTACCTCTTGGTCTTGAAGAGTTGTGTTTGCATCCAACAACATATCTGGAGACATCCCTTCTATTGCCAATCTCACAATGCTGAGATTATTCTATTTCAAGAGCAGCAAAATCAGTGGCACGATTCCAGATGAGTTCGCAAAGTTGCAACGGCTACGGGCTATTAATGCTGCTGATAACCGTTTAGCAAGATTGTTTCCACAAGCCATCCTTAATCTTTCAATTCTTCAATACCTTAGTCTTGCACAAAATCATTTTAGGGGCCGTTTGGATCCTTTTATTTTGGTGAAATTGAAATCTACATAATGAGTTAGACTATTTAGCTTGGATTTTACAACTTTTTAAGTTCACAAATAAATCTATCTTAAATTTATAGGGTGAGAGATAAAAATAGATTCTATATATCATTATGTTAAAATTCTATTCTTTAACTTATAACATACTCTTCAACTCATTTCTCTACAACAGAAATGCAATATATAAGTATGTCCTTTATACACAAATATATTTCATATACAACTATATTAGCTTAATTAATCTATACCCAAATTGTAATTCTTAAAATGAATTCAATTCCAACGATCCAAACGGGGCCTTAGCGGAAAGGTGCCATCTAATCTTGCTAGCTCTTTTCCTAAGCTCCTATTTTTCACAATGGCCTTAAACTTTTTTCATGGCCACATCCCCTCCTCATTGGCAAACGCTTCAGATTTGGATTATATTGATATGTCAAGAAACAATTTCACTGGTACGGTGCCAAGATCCATTGGCAAACTCCGCAAGCTAAATCTTGAAGTCAATAAACTTGAAGCTCGTAGCAAGCAAGACTGGGAATTTCTTGACAGCCTAGGCAATTGTTCTATGTTGCAACTCTTGTCATTAGCCCAGAATCAGCTAGACGGGCACGTACCAATTTCCTTAGGGAACCTTTCTGTTAAACTGCAAGACCTACTTTTGGGGAATAATCAGTTGTTAGGTGGTTTTCCTTCCGGTGTCGCAAACCTTGTAAACCTTAATATTTTGTCAATGCGTTCAAATCAATTTACAGGTGAGATTCCAGAATGGATTGGAAATCTAAAAAGTTTAAAAGCGATTCAATTAGATAGTAACAATTTCACGGGATTTATTCCATCAACTCCTTCAAACTTGTCGCAATTGTTATATCTCTATATTGGCTCCAACCATCTGGAAGGGCATTTACCTGCAGTCATGGGAAACTTTCAAAATCTTCAGGAATGTGACCTTTCCGACAATAATCTTCATGGCAGTATTCCTAAAGAAATTTTCAGACTTCCAACAATTACTCTAATTGATTTATCCGCAAACAAGCTCCACGGACAAATTCCTTATGATGTAGGCAGTGCCAAGCACCTCACAGATTTGTACCTTTCTTCAAATATGCTGTCTGGATCTATCCCTAACACAATTGGTGATTGTGAAAGCTTGAAACTCATTTTGTTGGATCAGAATAGTTTAGGAGGAAGCATCCCCGCTGCACTAGGCAATATAAGTGGCTTACAAGGTCTGGACTTGTCCCGCAATAGTTTGACTGGTTCAATACCGATGTCTCTTGTCAATCTACAGAACCTTAAGGAACTAGATTTGTCATTCAACAAACTCAAAGGTGGTCCCAACAAAAGGAATCTTCAGCAATGTAACCGCTGTGCGTGTTGAGGGAAATCCAGGCCTTTGTGGTCGCGTTGTGGAATTACACCTGAATCCATGTCCTCCTATCATACCTTCGGATCCAAATATTCAAAAGCAATCTTTTGTGAAAAAACTAATTATCTCAATAGCCAGCATGGTGTCACTTGCTATCCTCTTATTTGTAGTGTTCCTATGGAGACGAAAGCCGAGGACAAACTCTGTAACACTGCCCTCATTTGGTAAAAAAATATCCCCTTGTGTCTTACAATGAACTTGCAAGAGCAACAGAGGATTTCTCCACATCCAATTTAATTGGAAAAAGAAGATTTTCTTCTGTATATCAATAAATACTGTTCCAAGAAAGACTCAAGGTTGCTATCAAAGTTTTCAGCATAGATACAAAGGGAGCACAGAAAGACTTCATTGCAGAATGTAATGCTCTAAGAAATGTGCGACATCGAAATCTAGTTCCTGTCCTGACAGCGTGCTCCAGTATAGATTCCCAAGGAAATGATTTCAAGGCCGTAATCTATGAGTTTATGCCACGGGGTGACCTGCATGTGCTGTTGTACCCAATTCGAAATGATGGAGATGCTTCAACTACGGGCCGCATTACTCTAGCTGAAAGTTTATGCATTTTGGTTGATGTTGCTGATGCATTGGAATACCTCCACCGTAACAACACAGGAACTATTGTTCATTGTGATATAAAGCCTAGCAACATTCTTTTGGATGAAAGTATGAGTGCACATGTTGGAGACTTTGGTTTTGCAAGATTCAAGGTTGATTGCATAGCACTATCATCCAATAACTCAGCTTCAACTTTCTCAACTGCTATTTTGGGAACAACAGGATATATTGCTCCAGATAATTCATGCGACATTCTTCTTATTCAGCTGTGTGCATCTACTGCAGTTTTAACTTTAATCTGAATCAACTCAATCATTCTTATATGTTATTTGTTCAGAGTGCGCAACTGGTGGTGATGTTTCTTGCGCCAGGGATGTTTATAGCTTTGGAATAATTCTTCTTGAGATACTTTTGCGGAAGAAACCAACAGACGATATGTTCATTGATGGGTTGAACATTGTAAAATTTGTTGAGATGAACTTTCCTGACAGGATATCTAGCATTGTCGATCCTGAATTGCAAGAACACTTGCAAGAAGCATCAGCATCCATGAGGGAAAGAACCTTGTCGTCATTGCGGTCAGCGCTGGATATTGGACTCCACTGTACTAAAGCATCGCCAAGAGAGCGTTTGGACATGAGAGAGGTGGCTGCAAGGCTGAATGGAGTAAAAGAGGCGTATCTCAGAGAGAATTGAGGTAATGCTTGCTCGTTCATTGATTCTTTGATATGGTGTTTTTGTAGTACTTGCCAAGGGATTAGCACATGAATATTTAATAAATAAACTGAGACTGATGTCAAGCCTCTTCTTCCATGCAGATTAGTGGTCGAGGCCCTTGCCGAGGAGGACAAGCAGAGCTAGGCAGCTGGACCATGCAGCATGTGTTTTATTTTCATTAAGCGTGCATTTTAGCGTTGTTGCAATTTTAGCATTATTGACTCTTTGTTTTGGTTTGGGTTGTAACTTTTGTTTGGCTTGAACCATTTATGAATCTAAATTGTAATGTAGTGAATTTGGAAGAGTCCCAAGGATACGACAATAGTGGACACTATATATACTTGTGCAGTGTAATGAAACTGGCAATTCCATTCACATACAGACTGCGTTAAGGCGTGTTGGGGACGAAGAAAAACGTGCCCACGTTCTGCCTCTGAACAACTACAACTACCGGCCGACAGGCAGTTTATCAGCGCTTACCTTGGGAGCTGGGCGGAGGCTTGCGGCGCTGGACGGGATGTGAGCTAGGTTTCCGCGGCGAGTCCTTCGTCGCCGCCTCTGCTGGAACTCCTGATTCCTGGCTACCTGTTAGTTTTAGGTAACATAGTTTGTACCTCACCCTTGAGGACCAATGTCGGTCATGGCGGCAGGAACCGCTGTCGATGTAGTTGTGGTTGCGCCATGGGCGGAGCAACAGTGGGCCACGACCCACCCTCAGATGGGGATGTTGCTTCTCTTTTTCGAATAAGCAGCAAAGAAAAGTTCATCAACACATTCATTGCCATCGACCGATGCAGCAGCTCATGATTCAAGTGGAGAGATTGTACTACTGCCATCAGGTCCATCAACGAATGCCTCAAGAGTAATACGAAGCATGGTTTTGTTATTTGAATGTTTTGACTTTGTATTCTCTGCACACTTGACTGCTACCATTTTTGGATACAGTAATGATTTATTATTGTGCTTGCAAAGAAGAGAGCAACATATTTTTAATGAATTGTTCTTTGTTATTGTAATAAAGAATAGAATATAACAATTGAGGTTTGATGGGTGGGATGCATTCTTTCAAAGTTCCGGCGTCCAAGTTCCAGTAATGAATAATAATTATGTGTCTTTTGAAAGATCAGCTCCATTTTGTGCAATCCAATCAAATGATGATCATTTTAAAAGAGAAGTATATATTGGTGTTATTGATCGAATTATTCAAAAGCTTGATACTCAGTTTGATGAGGTTAATATGAAGTTGCTTTCTTGTATGTTAGCTTTGAATCATTCAAATTCTTTTGCTTTATTTGACGCCGACAAGGTACGTAGGCTTGCTGAAAAATTACCCCAATGATTTTTCAAGCTCGGATTTGTTGAGACTTAAAATGCAACTTGATAACTATATTGATGATACGAGAAGAGATGATAGCTATTAAGGCATCAATAATCTTGTTGAGCTCTCGGTTAAGCTTATAAAAACAAATAAGTATAATGTTTATGATTTGGTATACTTGCTTCTCATATTGGTACTGATTTTATCAAAGGCAACAGCAAGTGTGGAAAGAGCATTTTCAGCGATGAGCTTTGTGAAGAATAAGTTGAGAAATAGGATGAGTGATGGTATTTTAGATGATTGTTTGCTCACTTTCATCAAATGGAATGTCTTCATGAATGTGAATGAGCAGGATATTGATGATACTTTTATGAGCATTACAAAGCGAAGGCCCGATAAAAACAAGAAAAAAATAGTATTCTTTTCATCATTTTAATCATGTGGGTGTAGGTATGTATTGAACCATTATTATAGATTCCTTTTGTTTGTAACATATTTTGTAAGTTGACACTTAATATTTAGTGTGTGGTGGAGAAAAAATTTCTTTCGGCCCATCCTGAGTTTTCATCCAAGCTACGCCACTGGGTTGCACGATGTAGTCGTTCAGTCCTTCACCCCGGTCGCCACCGGCAGTCCTTGGACGGCAACTATGATGTGCCGGCGGTGGGCCTTCGGCTGCATCTAGCGCCTATCCGATCGATCAATTAGGTGCCGTTTGGCTACGGTGAACAGGAGGGACTAGGATTGGGATTGAGAAACAATTGATGGTTGAGATTTAATAAGCCAGCGAAATAAAAGGTTTTAATCTTCCATTTACTCCCCCTGTGTAAAAAAAGTAATTTTAAACATAGTTTTAGTCAAATATTTAAAATATAAATTATAAATAATTTTTAATTTGTTAGTTTTAAAATATTTTAAAATCATATGATTAGATTTTTTTAAAAAAATACTTTCGTAAAAATATATATATATTATTTTTCATAAATATTTTTATAAAAAATAGTAGTTTAAAGTTATATTTTATAGACCACATCGTCATCCAAAACGACTTCGACTTGCCTTTTAATACCAGATGGAGTATTTCTCAATACCTATCTCTACATTTATTTACACATATCTAAAATGTTTTAGGCTTCATTTGGATTGAAAGAAATTTTTTCATTTCTGCATTTTTTTACTGTGAAATTCTTATAAAATTTCTACGATCCAAACGGCGCCTTTAGGTTTGCAAGGAGTTGGTCAGCTTGGAATTGTCGCCCATCCTTATTTATATAACGCGCCACAATCGGACTGCTGGACAACACCGATCGGCGATCATCGCCTGGGGTGAATTTCATCCTTTTTTACTGTCTTGCATACTATCACTTTACTTCACAATATAAATTTCATTGATCATGCAACACATTTCTCTTGTGTTTCTCATTTGATTGACGCACAGTTCAATAATTATAAGCATGGGAATACAGCCATGTTTGGTAAGGTTCTAGCTTCCAACAACGGCTCCGATCTGGCTTCTTTGAAAAGAAAGTTTCTATGGCTCTGGCTAAAATTGATTTTTTTTCTGTAAGATCTTATATTTTATAAGGCTATATAACATAAAAAAATATCACTTAGACAAAAAAGTCATGAAGAAACGCTACCTTTTCGTGACTCATTGCTTCACCCTAGCTCCTCTCTAAAAAAATGAAAAAAAACGACTTCTACTACCATTTGGCATAATTTCAGTTGAGAGAATGTACGGGTGACAAGTTTGAAGGTGTCGCAAACGTACTTGAACAGAACAGTTGGCAGCCAAATGAGCAAAGATCTCGACGAGTTTGCCATTTCAGTCTCTGTGGTCCAGTACTTGCATAAAGATATATAATCATTATTATCTGAATTATAGTAACATTCAAACATGAATGACACGATGATTACTAACAGGATTCAAAAAGTCAGTACACAGGAGTACAAGTATAGGGAAAGGTGAACAACACCATAAACCATAGAGTAGATATTTTCGTTTTGTAATCTAGAACACAACGCTACACAATCCTGTACATGCAGGATGAAAATCTCTAGCACCGATAATCATAATGATGAAATTGGTAACAATTGTCCACTCATGAATCGGTGTGAAGATAACAAAATATGCGTTCCAGTCGGGTTTATAAGGGGGTGATATACGTGCGGCATGGTGGTCAACAGTTTCGGCTCTGCTAGCTGCCACCCTTTTGTTTTAGGGTAATCTTGTCACCTAGGCTGAGCGCAATTCCTTGGGTCTTGCTCCTTATTCTGATGTAGCCGCTCAACTTACCGTCAGCCTGCATCTCAACACTGATGTTCACCAAAGCATCCTCACCAAACACGCTCTTGGCGTAAAGGTTTGCAGCAAGGAAACCACACTCTCCATCAAGCGCAGATCTAATGCCAGGTTACATAAAAAGCAGCAGAAATGGTCAACATATTAGCCAACAGAAAAGGAACGTAGGAATGGTGTGTGTGTGGGTGTCTTTCTTTTGTGGGGGGGGGGGGGGGGGTAGCCCGGTGCACATAGCTACTGCTTGCGCAGAGTCCATGGAAGGGTCTGCTCACTTCAGTCTTTCGTATGCAGCCTTTCATTGCATTTCTGCAAGAAACTGTTTACAAGACTTAAACTCATGACCTTATGGTCGCAAGGCAAGAGCTTTAACGCTACGCAAGGGCTCCCCTTAAAATGTAGGAATAAGTTGGTCAAATTTACCAAGTTCCTATACCAATGTTCAGTGCAACAGTTCCCAATAAGTTACTATGACTAAAAAACAGTTCTTTATGTGCAAACAATTGACCCTCGGTGATAGTTTGAGCATCAAGTGCCATATTAAAAATCTATGTGACTTCAATATTGCCCAAGTACACCAATCCTGTGTGCTGGAATGCACATTGCGTAATGTTAACAAATAACAATTAATCGAGCTTCCTTGGCAAATAAAAGCAGCAACATGGTCATGATTTTCTCACATGTTTGTACTATTGAGTACGGAGAGAAAATGTTGCGCTTATGTTGCACTCTACGCAGGTCTGAATGACTAAGAACATTAAAGATAAATCTAACATTAATATGCAAAAGTAGGTATAGTTGTAGTATGCAGATCAATATGTCACATGATTCTTCAGAACTTACGGTGGTGTTAGACACTTCATGTTTGTTGACTTTATAATATGATTCAAGAATTCCTTTTCATCCTGAATCACAGTGTTCACAGCCACCTGACAAACACAGAAACAATGGTCAAAACAGTAATGAAAGCAAAGTCAGACATACACTATAGCAACCTTTATCGGCATGCATTGTTCAGTCAACTGACACTAGTCTCTAATCATTTGCCCAGCCAGAATAAGCTAGGAGGCCAATACACGAGAAAAAAGAACCTCAAGCAAAACGACCTGTATGGTAGAATTTGGACAACCCAATAACTAAAATCCAAACAACACCAATTTTGTATGAAACACCACCAATTTCGTTATCATACAAATACTTGGCATTATAAATGTATACTGCTAGTAAATTAAAAAAACATAAATTAATCATATGCCACGATTTTTTGCTATTTATGACAACCTGATATGCAATCAATTCAGCATGGGTTGTGACACCAGATAGGCAAGAATGCTAGCAATATTGTCTGAACATTAATAAGTGAGGATAGTAATCTTACTTTATTTTCCCACTCAAATTCTGCCCACATGTTCCGGAAAGTGACATCAGCACAGGTAGCTGGTGATATGTAATCCATGATATCAATGTGAATATCATTGAGGACCACCACTGCTCGCTCCATTACATTTGAAGTTTCATAGACTATGTTTCCAAATATGACTCCAGTCTCTGTAGATGAAACCTTAATGTTAGCCCGAATTTGCTTGCTTGACTCAGGAGCTAATGTGTAGTTCTGAGGGCGGTCAACAAGTTTGAGGTCGCCCATTGTTGCCAGCTCCAGGCACAAGTTCTGCAGTGTTTCTTTTGTTCGGTTTATGATTGTGACATCAAGTACAATATCATAATGATGAACAGTCACAAATGCTTCAGCGTATACAGGATCACTGAACCCTGTTAGTTGAAGAATGCGGTTCAGTTTGTTGGTATCATCGGCATCCTTTGTAAATTGACCGGTTGCAGCCTTCAAATCATCTTGAACAGCATCTTCCAGCTCAAGTTGACTCATTCCCTGCCAAGAAAAAGTCTATTTGTAACACTAGAAGAAAGAAACTCAAACAAGCAAATTACCAAGCACTGATGGTCATGAATACACTATAATAAATACAGTACTAATAAACTCTTCCATCCAATAACCATGCTACACAAATAGACTCCTTTTAGTTTCTTAAGAAAAATCCTACCAAAACATACTAAGATAAAAGTGTGGATAAGAAAGATATATCAAGCACAAAAGTATTATCCATGACTGTGGTTACCTTTCCAGGCACATGGAAGTCAGTTTAAAACCTAACTTTTAAGGGAGAAAAATAGTAGCATTTGCTGTTTATACAAATTCATAAATCATCTCAATACATAATAAAAGTCAGTCTAAGACCTAATGTTAAGGGAGAAAAATATCAACCTTTGTTGTTTATACAAATTCATAAAATATCATGATTAGAAAATACAGGGAGATATAGATGCCCTATCCAATCCAAACAAAAATAATATTATCAATGTACTAAATATTTCTGAACCATAATTCAAGACTATATAATAATTCATTAGGTGAAAATACACCTCTTGGTTCGAGTATTGAAAACAGCCTCTTGCATAAATGCATGGAAAGGCTGCGTGCAGAAGACCAAAACGGACCCTGTGCAAGCGGGAGCTATGTTCATTGGGCTGCCCTTTATTAGGTGCCAACACACTATGAACTATGAAATGAATGCATTAAGTCAGGCAACTTGCAGGGTATTTCTGGAAAATAAAAGCTTGTAAACTAAAACTTACATTAGACAGATAATAAAATATGGGTAGTGAAAAAAAGAAAAAGTAAAAAAGGACATGCAGAGAATGAGAAAAATAGTCAACACTTACCCTCCTGCTCTTTAGGTGGTAGAAATCAATAAGATCATCTGGCTGGGCATGCAATATCTGAGCATTCGCCTTCATCTCCTCATTCTCCCTAAATTGCTTCTCAGCAAGCATATTGGAAAAACTCTGACGGCATGACTTCAACCAAACCTTCCTCACATCATCGCCCGTATTGCAAAGTAACCTCACACAAAGAACAATCCTATCATACGAGTCATTGTCAATAGGGTGGGGAAGGTAGGATGACTGGCCCAACTGCAGAATGGACACCATGATCAACAAGGCTCCAGTACAAGCCTTGTTTACTTCAACCTTTGATGGCTGAACCTCCTCGAGCCTCAACACAAGCTTGGTCAGAGTACAGGACACAACAGCAGCCAAGAAGAAATCACCGGATAAAATAAGAGATCTGAGATTTTGGGTGGAAGCCAATGACCCAAGAGCAGTAGCTGGAGCTGAAACGGCAGTCTCAGTGGCAGCACTCTGTGTGGCATACGTGCCATCTGCAAGAACAACAGGCCTCCTTGAAGATACAGTGACAGAATTCACGACCTGCTGAGCAGGCTTGGAGTATTCAGTCGACTCCCCTTCCTCTGAGACAGTGAAGAATGGGAGGTCCCCAAGACATTGCTTGATAGTGGAAATGGCGCTCTCGACCTCAGACAGGGAGAGGGAGTATTCACCAAGGATCCAGAGAGCACATACACATACACGGGATGCACGGATCTGATAGAAGGTGTCAATTAGTCTCTGGATCATGGACACGCGGAGTTTAGGATTGGTCTCTATGATCTCACGCACAAACAGAACAACATCAACCGCTGCAGCAACATTGGTGTCACCAAGGAAGTCCATGAGGAGGTGCACCACCGACCCAGCAACCTCAGGGTACTTCACGGTGCAGGAGTGAATGGCCTGAACCAGCATCTGGCGGTATTCACCACCCTTGTCTGCCTCTGCAGCTTGTGTCTTAACCACCTCCTTTTTAAGGTAGAGCACCACCTCCTCAACATTTCGTGGAGTAAGCAGATCCAGCACCAAATCCAGCACCTTCCTCCTGACATCCACATTGGGGCTGGCGAGTGCACGCAAGACATCCATTACCAGATCCACCATTACCTCCCTGTGTGAGCCGCGCAGCTCTTGCAGGCGGTCGAGGATGATGAGCTTCACATTGTTGTCACTCTGTGACGTGAGCAGCTGGCAGTAGGTGTTGGCAGCAGCTCGCACAGCAGTGGGCGCGGAGGACAGGGACACAAGCGCGCCAGCGCACTCATACACAACAGCAGTGCTGGGGGCAGATAGGAGGGCGATGATGATCTTGATGTACCTTCCCTTGTCGACACGGCCCTTGGAGCGGCAGACCTTGCGGATCAGGTCGACGGCTGCCATCTGAAGCAGATCAGGCCACTCAGTGACGCGCTCGGCGTTAGTGAGCAGGTATGCGATGGCGCGCTCCTGTGCGCACGCGCAGAGCATGAGGAACGCGTTCCTCCGCGCGGCAGCGTCCTGCTCTGTGCCGAGCGCGCGCTCCACGACCTCCGGCGCGTCGGGGATGAGATGGTCCCCGTGCGGGAGCCTGTAGATGGCGGAGATAGCCGAGAGCGCGTGGCGGCGCACAAACTGGTGGCGGTGCTCGAGGTTGGCGAGGATGGACGGGACGAGCGGCTCCAGCAGCTCGGGCTCGGAGAGGCGGCAGAGGAACCTGAGCGTGACGCCACGGATGTACTCGTTGGGGTGCTGGAGGTTGTTGCGGAGGTTCTGGCAGATGAGGATCATCTCAGGGAGCACCTTCCCGGTGGCCGGGTCGCGCTTATCGACGGTCTCGAGGTAGAGGAGCAACAGCTTCTGGACGGCGTGGTCGTCGCAGGACTGGACGTAGCGCACGACGGTGATGAAGAGGTGCGGGAGCGTCTCGCCGTTGAGGAGCAGCGAGATGGCGCGGCGCATCGCGTCCGCCTTCGCGGGGCCGTCGCCGGACTCCAGGTCCGCCTTGATCTCGTTCGCCATCGAAGGTGAGCCTTTGTCGAAGTGCACCAGCATGGTGCACGGCTTCTCGGCGGAAGCCATGGCAGGCGGGCGAGCTCCCTGGATCTGAGCGCGGGAGGTGGGTTGGGGGGGGGGGGGGGGGGGGGGGGGGGGGGGGGGGGGGGGGGGGGGGGGGGGGGGGGGGGGGGGGGGGGAGGTTGTGGGGATTGGATCTGGGGAAGAAAGAGGAGGACGAGTGCGTTGATATGGGGAAGGAGCGAAGGATTGATTAACGGCAGGTTACTTCGCTTAGTCTAACGGGCCTCCAACAGGCAACAGGCCCCCAACAAACACAACGGGCCGGATGTAAAATGGAAGTTTTGAATATGTCCGTGCCGTGGTAATTTTACATCTAGGACCGGTCAAAATTATATTTGAGTAATAATTTTATAAATTTAAATAATTTTAATAATATAGAATACATATAGTCAGAAAGTATTTTTACAATGAATTTAAAAATACAAATCTCATATTTTTTTGAAGTTAACTGAAATTATTGATCAAATCTAAGATGGCAAGGAACCTAAACCATAAAGTTATTTTGGAAAGGAGAGAACAAAATATTAGGTGCAAACATGCAAACTCAATTAAAAAACATATTTGGAAGTTTCTGAAATTTTTTCAGTGGCTTCAGATATTGAAGCAACCCACATCAGGAATAGTTATTTTCTTATTCAAAAATCAAGAATTCAATGGTTGTACCTCTCTGTTCTTTGAAAAAGAGGAGACAAAAACAAAAAGAGTGACAAAATGCTGTGCAACTCCTATGATCATGTATGATACACTTTCTTTCCCTAACTAAAACAGTACAAGTACAAATGCTAAACTTTTGTGGTTTCAAAACATCATTTCAATAACCTTTGACACTGAATGTTTTTTACTTCAAAACCACCCCTATCCAGACCAGGGTTTACAAAACCGATCAAAACCAGCCGGTTTTTATAGTTTTCGATGAAACCGGTCTGGTCCGATTTAGGAGGTCGACCGGTTTTCGGTTTAATAAATTAAAAAAATTTTAAAATTCAAAAAAATTTGAAAATCCGAAAACCGTTCAAACCGGCCAATAAACCGGTCAAACCGGCCGGTAAACGGGAAAACCGGTGAAAAACCGCATGAACCGATTTGATTTCAAATTCAAAAAAGGTAAACCGAAAAAATCGACCGATTTTCTATAATTTGATTTTTTTTTCACTGTAGCAATTTTTCCGATTTTTGCGAAAACCGACTAAACTGATGTCGGCCGATTTTTGAGACCAAACCGGTTTCTTAAACCTTGATCCAGACATTCAAGCGTTTCCGTGAGGCTGACCGCCTCATCGTCGGCTTTACAAGAGGCTGACCCTCTCTTGTCTCTGGTATACTTTGTACATGCCCGGAGGAGAATAATCCACCCAAAAAAAGAGTCCACTGGTGCCACCCTGCCGATCGCGCTCTCACCAAAGTCAGCAACTAAGGTGCATTGCCCCCGCTCCAAGCTTGAACCGATCTATCATTTTCTCTAAACTCTGAAGGTGAAGAGTTTTTAAGAGGAAATTCTTCACTATATCGCTCTCATTGTTCATTAGAAAAGCCAATGCGCTCGGAACAAAATCCCTCACAAAAACCTGCAATTATAACATAAAAAATCGACAGTAGCGCAGTATCAGATATCAAAATTTAAGGAGGAACATCCGGAAATTAGAAGTACAAGAGAATCCCAGCTTAAACTGGATTAGTACCTGATCATAATTGAGCACCTTCTGAGAGGCATGATCCGTGGCAACAACTGAGCCAACCGGTCCGGCGAGTCATGGAAGAACACTGCTAACTTCCTGAGCGCCTCCCACGCCTTGTTCACAAGGACGCGCGGCGGACCACCACCCAAATGCGTTCCCATCGAGAAGGGCGAGTTGAAGCTGGAGGGGAATGCCGGCGACTGCAGCACGCCGTCGAAACCATTGTTTCGCCGGTGGGAGAGCTCGCTCCACGACTGCTCGTCGAACGACGTCTTACCTGCTCCAAGGTGAACCTTGGCTTGTCGATGATCAGTCGTGAGAGGTCGAGGTTGATCTCCGCCTCCGAGGCGAGGGAGACGCGCGAAGAAGCTCTCTTCATCCTGCCACTTTCTGGTCGAATTGCCCTCGGGAAATCAGATCCTACAGGCTACAGCCAGGAGTGAACTGCATCAGTTCAGTGTTCATACTAGTGCCATTTTTCTGACTAAACAAGTACAGGTAAGAGGAACCTACAAGCAATTGCTGAAATATGAAGAGTGAGTACAATTCGGAAGAGGATGGCTGCTACTACTATGTCATTTTGTCATAGTACGACCAACAGAAGCCGACGTAAAAAAAAATCATAGCTCTCGGTACATTACCGAAAGGTCCGATATACTCTCTCAGTTTTAGGACATCTGATTCACTTAAGTGTCCGACATAAGGTTGGATTATCTGGCACCGAAACATCCGGCAACATGTTGAACTATCTGGCAAACTTTTTTTTGGTTAGAGCTTTTTAGCCCACAAGAACATCTGGCAACGTGTCGGACTGTTCGGCAAGCCGTCTTGGATCGAAGCATGAAGCCCACCAGAGTGTTCGATACTATACCAGACTGTCTAGTGAGCCCTCTCAGGTTCTCAGATTTACACGACGGACACTCCGATACTTTACCTGCTGGACACTCCGGTGGTGTCGGTTTAAGAAAGTTTTTAGCAGATTAATTCCAATTTTTTTCTAACTTGAGAAATCCGTTGTCCTACGAGATAAGACTATCTCACCTCTATAAAACAAAGGTCCATGACCGATTTAGGTATCCTAATTAAACTTATTATTTGCATGTAAATTTTTGTTATTCTTCAAACCCTAATTCTCTTACTCGACCTTCGTGTCATTCTTTCTTCGCCCTAACGACGACCAAAAGGTTGTTTAGGTGCCGCTCAAACCCGACGTGAAAGAAGTGCCAGCGTTCCTGCACACAGACGTGCGAGCGGTGTGTTGACCCGAACCCGATTTCAATGTCAACACACTTTTTAGCGACTCTGATGGAGAACAAGTGATTCTGTTTGTACAAACTGAATTGTCGTTTTTCATCCTGACCTTCAAGATCTCTACAACAAATATCATCATACCATTTTAGAGGAGTTGCCAGAGGAGGTGCGCAAGACGTTCCTAAAATGTCAGAGGGCCTTCGAGAAGGCGCGCAAGGCACGGAAAGAGCAGGAGCTGCAAGAGTATTTGGCGTGCTTCAAGAAAGATCGCCAAGGCGCAATCTCCTAAGTGAAAGAACATGTTCTTTCGACCGTCGTATGCGGCCATGGGTACTACCAATGTGAGCACATCTTCGCACCCTCTCGTTACTTTTGAAGACCTTTCGTATTACTTTACCGATCTAAAAAAGATCTTGACTAATGATATGTACTACATGATAAAAAACTTATCTAAGTATAAAAATATTAGTATTGCATCGTCTTCTCATGTTGTACATGTAGGTTTTACTACTAATACTTCGGCGTCCACTACGTCTAGTATAGAACAACATCCGTATAGCATTTCGTTGAACTTATTTACTGGACAAACTAGTTTTTCATCTCATATGCAAACTAATGCTTTGTTAGTGTCTCTCGCTAGTATAGAGCTAATCACTAGCATCCCCAATCTAGCTACAACCCAATTGAATGAGTTGGCTAATTTTATTCCTACTTACCGTACCATTGCATATAACATACTACATATCTCACCAAGTAGTATGGATATCCCTCATGGCCCCATCCTTAGTGAATTATTTAGCGCCATGAAAGCGAACACGCACCCTTCACCATCGAGCACATCCACTAGTCCACCCATTGTTAACATAGAGTAGTGTATGTCTCGCATTAAGGAGGACTTAAACAAACAATTTCGTGAGACGCTAGAGGTAGAGCTCAAGAGAAGAGACCAAATTTATCAAAAATCGCACCCCACATATTTTGATTCGGTCCCGTATCCTGTTGGATGGCGTGTTCCCGACTTTATTAAATTCAATGGCGAAGATAGCAAAACCACTTGGGAACATATTAGCCAATATATAGCACAACTAGGAGAAGCGAGCTTTAGTGAAGCTTTGAAAGTATGATTGTTTTTTTTTATCACTAACCGAAATTGTTTTCTCTTGGTTTTCATCATTGTCCCCGGAGTCCATATACACGTGAGAGTCTTTAGAGTGCAAGTTTCATGACCATTTTTATTCTCGGGACAATGAATTAAAGTCACATTTGACATCAGTTCGGCAGGGAAAAAAAGAACCCATCGTTGATTATCTTCAGCGGTTTAGAGATGCTAAGAACCGATGCTTTAATTTAACAATTTCTAAAAAAGATTTAGCCAACTTAGCTTTTAGCGGTTTACGGTCGCATCTTAGGAAGAAGTTGGAAGGGTATGATTTTCTTACAGCCACTCACCAACAAAAGGCTTCGGCTCAAGAAAGTCGGAGCAAAGAAATAAAACATGATTACAAGACCCGCCGTAGCGTGCACGTCATGAAATGTGATTCGGATAACTTTGCTGATGATTCCAATGACATTTTGGCTGCTAAGTTCGTTTGACCCTCTAAGGCCAAATCATTTACTTGTGATTCGCTCAAACTGGTTAATAAAAGTCGGACAAACAATATGAAATATACCTTTGATGTAGTTAAGTGTAATAAAATATTCGATGAGTTGCACACAGGTGGATACATTAAGATTACATATATTTTACCTTCGACGAATGAGATTAAGCATAGAGCATATTGTAAATGGTATAACTTTTATTCTCATGCTACTAACAATTACAATATTTTTTGTCAACAGGTCCAATCGGCGCTTAATGAGAGACGATTGAGTCTTAAAGAGATGCAGATTGACAAGCGCCCCTTCCTCATCAATACTCTACAGCTCAACCCCAAAGTGTTGATTTGGTCTCATCAAATCGATACAACCAAAGGGAAGCACGTGATCATCAAGGAGGAAATGCCTATTTCTCCGAGTGAGAAAGGGGCCTATAGAAATGTAGTACTCGAGAAGTCCCTTGATTGTCAAGAGTCTCTCAAAGTGACTAAGTCTCTAGACCTGCGGGGCAAGTTCCACAGTTCAAGATGATAAAGCCAATAAACCTTGAGGTGGGCAAGTGAAAATTGAACCAAGGCAAGGCCATAGACAGAAAGATGAGACCCAAAAGCACCTTTGACCGTCTCATGGCCAAATACTAAAATCAAAAGGCTAATTTGAATAATCGGTCTATGAAGCGGTCAAGGTCACCGCCGAGAGGAGGCAGCTCACCTAGAAAGAAGATGAGGCCAGCTGTGGATGTTTGTGGGCCTCCACCTCTTCCTCCACATGGGTTCGAAGTGCCACTGCCATGATTTTATCCTATGCCTTACCCACCGTTTTCAGTGTGGCATCCATATATGAGATCATAGATGCCCGTGCCACCGATGCACGTTTCACCGATGCTATACCCGCCATTTCATCCGGGATAGAACGGACCGAGGGAAGATGTATTCACAAGACTCTTCAATCTTATTTCGGATCGGACAGAGTCTCGACAGATCAAGGAACAAAGAAGAGGATCTACCACCGCGCCTAAGCAAGAATGGCGCCTGAAGCAAAGTAAAGAACCTGCCCCTTCCACTGTTGTTCATTAAGAAAATGCATCCGGAAGTGTCGTGAAAATCGGCACAACCGATGTTAAAATCGAGAGAGTCTTCACAGGACCAATCACTTTGGATGATCCGGTCGAAAAGGCTTTCCAAGATCAAGAAGCTAGCAGCAGCAAGAGATCCTCCAAATACACACAACCGAGGTAGTGTTCGTCTGGCTTGACCCACACTCAAAAAAAAAAGACTCCAAAGGCTGCGTCTTCGAAAGATTCGAGAGGAGGAGGCAGAGAAGAAGAGGGACGAGGTCTTCAACGAGATCAAGCCGATGGTCCCTCAAGATAAGCAGTGAAAGGTTAAAAAGCCTGAGGCTCCCATTCCACCGGTGACAGAGGAAGCGGAGGCTACTCCGAAACCACTTGGCTTGGCCGACGCCGTTTTGAGAGAGGGCTCCATAGCACCTTCATCCACGGGAGATATCGATATGTCCGAGTTCGACGACGATGACCTTTTGGACTACGAGCCTACATCGTCTCGGGAAGGTATAGACATTAACACTATTTGTTTATCCCTTTCGATTATTACCTTGTAGAGAAAGAAGAGGTTACGGCACAATTCGACTTTGAGTCGAAAAGTGCTATCTTTGAGAAGCCCGAGGAATCAAAGAATCATTTGAAACTCTTCTATGCGAGAGGTTATATCAATGGCACACCGATTTCTCGCATGCTTCTAGATGGCCATGCTCTTGTTAATCTAATGCCATATTCTTTGTTTAAAAAGTTAGGTAAGACCGATGACGAGCTCATTCGGACCAACATGACTTTAAACGGTGTGGGAGGAGGAGACCCTATCGAGGCTAAAGGGGTCGTTTCTATGGAGCTCACCGTTGGGAGCAAGACCATGGCAACCGCTTTCTTTGTTACCGATGTGCGCGGTACTTATAGCTTGATCTTAGGACGTGATTGGATTCATGCCAATAGATGTGTTCCCTCTACATGGCATCAATTCTTGATACAATGGGTTGGTGATGATGTAGAGGTTGTTCATGCAGATGCATCGGCTTGTGTTGCTATGGTCGAATCATCTTCTTTGCCGCAGAACACTGTTAAGTGCTTGACCAGTTTAGATTTGACGGATTATGATTTTTTTAGTGTAACTAGAGATGGTTTTGTACCCGTCAATATAAAGCCGATAGAAAATTGGCTCAATCATAATGTGTTTTAATGGAGTCTAATCTTGATTGGTTGCAAAAGATTGTGGAACACTATCGGTCCAACACGAATGATATGTGCGAAGCTATAGAGAAAATAGAGGGCATGGATTCACATCGATCGATCCTCTTGAGGAGGTAAACTTTGGCAGCGATGACAATCCTACGCCGACTTATACAAACAAAAATATAAAAGCTGATTATAAGATGAAGTTGATCGGTTTGCTAAAAGAATATGTGGATTGTTTTGCATAGTCTTATAATGAAATGCTCGGGTTGAGCCGCGAGCTAGTTGAGCATCGGCTTTCAATAAAATCTGGTTTTAAGCCCTTTAAGCAACCAATAAAGAGATTCAATCCGAATATGCATGATCGGATTAAAGAGAAAATTAACCGATTACTTGATGCAAAGTTTATAAGACCTTATAGGTATACAGAGTGAATATCTAACATCGTGCCGGTGGAGAAAAATAACACTAGTAACATAAGAGTTTGCAGTGATTTAATAAATTTGAATAGAGCCACTCTTAAAAATGAATACCCTGTGCCTATAGCCGATATGTTGATTAATGATGATTCTGGCTATAGAGTTATTAGTTTTCTTGATGGTAATGCGAGATACAACAAAATCTTCATAGCCAAAGAGGATATATCTAAAACTTCTTTTAGATGTCCTAGCTTTATAGGGCTGTTTGAGTGGGTTGTCATGACTTTTAAGTTAAAGAATGCAGATGTCACATATCAAAAAGCCATGAACTGTATCTTTCATAATTTGCTTGGTGTCGTCATGAAAATTTACAGAGATGATGTGGTGATCAAATTGGCCACTTTAGATTCTCACTTAGCCGATTTATAACTCGCTTTGGACCAAATGCGTCGTTTCGATTTGAAAATAAACCTACTCAAATGCGCTTTTGGTGTATAAGCCGAGAAGTTTTTAGGCTTTATAATCCATGAAAATGGCATAGAGGTAGATCCTAAAAAGATATAAACAATTAAGAATGTGCAAGCGCCTACATGTAAGAAAGAGTTGCAAAGCTTTTTAGATAAAGGGAATTACTTGAGACGATTCATATCCAACTTGTCGAGAAAGATCAATGCATTTACTCTTATTCTTTGGCTAAAGAATGAAGCCAAATTCACTTGGGGAAAAACAGCAAGAAGCTTTTGAGAAAATCAAAGAGTACTTGTATTCACCGCCGATTCTTAGAGCGCCCAAGGGTGGAGTCCTTTTTCGTCTTTACATAGCGACGGAAGACGATGTGGTTGGTGTTGTTTTGATGTAAGATGTCGAAGGGAAGGAGCACATGATTACATATGTGAGCTGAAGGTTGGTGGATGCAGTGACAAGGTACACTCTTATCGAGAAATTATACTTTTTTTGTACCATGCTTGCATCAAGTTGAGACATTATTTGCTATATAGTATTTGTGTGGTTGCTTGCCAAACCGATGCGATTAAATATATGTTGCATAGGCCGATTTCTAGTGATAGGCTTGGTAAATGAACTTATGCATTGATTGAATATGATTTGGCTCATAAATCATTGAAATCCATGAAGGGTCAAATCGTTGCTAATTTTATTGTTGAACATCGGATTGATTTAGATCATGATTTGGATGTTGGTTATGTGACTTTTACCCCTTAGAAGTTGTATTTTGATGGATCGGTTTGCAAAGAGGGTCAAGGTGTTGGTGTAGTATTAGTTTCTCCGCATAATGCTTACTTTGAATTCTCAAACCGATTGGAGTATGATTGCACCAATAACCAAGCTGAATATGAAGCATTGTTGTTCGGCTTGAAGATGTTAGAGTCCATAGGGTTAGACATGTAGAGGCTTTTGACAATTCGTTATTAGTAGTGCAACAAGTTGCAGAAAATTTTTAATGCTTAGACAAATCATTGAATGCAATGTTGACCAAATGCCTAGACATTATTAGAAGGATGGATGAGTTTCATATACATCATGTGCCTAGGCTAGAAAATGGTAAAACTAATGAGTTTGCACAACAAGCATCGGATTACAACGTTAGTAAAGGTAAATTTTCAGCCCTTGAGAAACCGATACTTGAGGTGCTAGAACTAGAATATTCGGATACTAACACATCAAACCGTGATAGTGTCGAATCCTTTGATTGGAGGTCACCCATAGTTTCATACAGTCGTAGTCCAACCCAAAGTGTGGATAGAAAGGTTTGGCATATAGCTTTCAAATATACTTTGACTGATGATGATTTATACCGCTGAACGAGAGACGATTTGCTTTTTAAATGTTTGGGTGATGATGAAGCCAAAGTAGCTATGGGAGAGGTTCATGAGGGCATTTATGGTACGCATCAATCGGCTCTAATATGAAATGATTGTTGAGGAGAGCCGGATTCTATTGGCTGACCATGATTGTTGATTGCTGTCGTTAATACAAAGGATGCGAAGAGTGTCAAAGGGTTTGCAACATTCAATTGACACCCGCTGCCATGATGAACTCTATCATAAAGTCATGGCTATTCTGAGGATGGGGATTAGACTTTATATGGCAAATACATCCTCCATCTTCAAAAAGGCACCGCTTTGTGTTAGTGGCAACGGATTACTTCACTAAATGGACTAAAGTGATGGCTCTCAAGAATATGACTCACAAAGAGATAATTGAGTTCCTTACCGAGCATATTATTTATAGATTTGGCATACCATAAACTTTGACTACCGACTAAGATACTTCTTTTATGTTCGGTTATGTTAAAGAGTTTGTCGAGTCTTACAGAATTAGGATACTCAATTCATCTCCGTATTATGCTCAGGCCAATGGTCAAGTCGTGTCTAGCAATAAAACATTAATCAAACTCATTAAAAAAAAGATAGAAGACAATCTCAAGAGTTGGCATAAAGTCTTATCGAAGGCTTTATGGGCTCATCAGATATCTAGCACTGAGCAACTAAGGTAATACCATATGAGCTTTTGTATAGACAAGAGGCTATTTTACCCGTCAAGGTAAATCTAGTAGCTCTTAGATTAGCTAAACAAAATGACTTATCCACCGGTGAGTACATGACTTTAATGTTAGACAATATTGATGAAGTTATCGATAAGTGTTTGAGTGCTTTGAAAGAGATCGAGAAAGATAAGACGAGGGTTGGTAGAGCTTAAAATAAGAAGGTAAAGTTTAAAACTTTTCAAGTGAGCGAATTAGTGTGAAAAAAGATTCTGTCCATAGGCTCAAAAAGTAACAAGTTCGAGAAATGGTCTTCTAGTTAGGAAGAACCATATATAGTAGTAAAAGTCATTGCTGGAAATGCATATATATTAAAAGATATTCGAGGAGGGTCATTACCTAGGGCTCTTAACGGTCGATACTTAAAAACGTATCATTATGGCAAGAAGCGTAAAGGGAAAGAACAGTCGATATAAAAAATATCGTTGCTTAGATTGATACAATGGCTGATGAGTCAAGAGGACCATCGCCCTTAGAAGTTTTTTGGGTACTTAAAATATTTTATGGTGCAAGAACTTAAAAAAAACAGAAAGTATATGTTGACACCCAAAAAATCAGAGCTACCAGAGTACCTGGCACATTGCCGGAAGGTCCGGTAGCCCCTTTCGTGTATGGGGCACCTGGTTCACCGGAGTGTCCGGCGTAAGGCCGGACTATTCGGCACCGAAACATCCGACAACATGTCGGACTGTCTGGCAAGCCCTCTCGAGTTGGAGCTTTTTAGCCCATCGGAGTATCCAGCAACGTGCCGGACTATCCAGTAAGCCGTCTCGAGTCAGGCATGAAGCATACCGGAGTGTTTGGCACTATGCCAGACTGTCCGGTGAGCCCTCTCGGATTTTTATATTTACACGATGAATACTCCAGTACTTTACCAAAGACTTCAATCACCGAAGTCTCTGGCACTTTACCGGACACTCTGGTGGTGTCGGTTTAAGAAAGTTTTTAGCAGATTGATTCTAATTTCTTTCTTAACTTTAGAGGTCTGTTGCCCTGCAGAATAAGACCATTCCACCTCTATAAAACAGAGGCCCATGGTAGGTTAAAGATATCCCAATCGAATCTATCATTTGTTTTTTTTTTCAAATCTTAATCCTCTTACTCAACTCTCGTGATGTTCTTCTTTATCTCGACGACAATTGAAAGTGATCCAGTTAGCCTGACCGAGCTCGAATCATTTCTAACCCTCCTCCGACTGATCTCTACCGAAACAAGGCTGTCTAGGTGTCGCTCAAACCCAACGATAAGATTTTGACTTCAATACTAGTGGACCAGAAAAGGGGAGAACGAATTTCGCTTTGCAACCGCCATGAATTTCTCATTTTCTTTTCAAATTTCTCATTTTCTTTTCAAAAGTGAACTGTCATGGATGGTGTCGTATTTGCATTGACGTGTTTTCAGGCCTCCTTTGAAGCGCTGTACTTTCACATAATTCCTACAAAAAATTTCATATTAATCAAATCAATTTCCCATGGAAATTTTTTCGATATTTTCACGCAAATCAAATGGTGCTCTGGCTTCCGAGGCTGGACGAGATACCCGATACTCCGCACAAATACATACATGGAGTAAATTATACACCACTAGCACTCCATTACTCTTTTTTTTCGTCCTTTTATACAAATTATCCAGCCGGTGCAATATTACGGACAAACACCATACATTATGTACCACTCCCCTAGCACTCCATTACACGACATGCAGTGGCATTATCATACCCCTGCCGGACAAACGCCATCAAAAGTAGGCAACAAAGAGCAAATCATTACACCCTGTTGTTCGCTTCCGACAGGTTCAGTTCATTGCTTATTTTGTCTGAGCAATGGCGTACTACATAACACTAAATCCTATAGCTCAGCAAGTATTGTGCTACTGGCAGCAATTGATCTCTCCTTCCTCCATGTCGACATCGGTCGAGGGTGATACGCTGTCCCCAGATTCGTGTTCTACATCTTCCATTTCGTGGTCTACGTCTTCTTCAAAATCCTTCTTCATGAAGAGGCCAAGCCTCTCCAGCGGACTCCCTAGTCCAGGTGGCAGGTCAATCCCATTGACAAAGTCCACGATTAATCTGCCAGGGGGGCTTGACTGCCATGTGTTACTGAAGTTTTCCAGCTCCTTCAAAAAGTCGCTGTTGTCAATATCAACAGTTTTCTTCATCTGCAGCCAAAAAAAAGGAAGGCAGTTGAATAGCCATCATGTAACATCCACCATACAAAATTGATGCCACAAACAAAATGACAGTCAAGTTAGTACCATATGTAGTGCCAGGCGTGCCGCCTCTCTTTCCTGCTCTCTCTTCACCCTCATTTCTTCATCAAGCTTTAACTGTGCAGCAGCTTCAGCAGCCTTCACCTGGGCTTCAATCCTAGCTTTCTCTGTAACATTGACACAAATTTGTAAACAGACAACCCAACTTCCACAGGAATGACAACTGATACAAAAAAAAAAAGGAAGACAAATTCTAAGCTTATGGCACATATATTGTCTTGCAAAGTAGATATAAAAGGAATAGCCTAATCATAAGGCACACAGATATATATACGTCATTACCCTTAACTTTCTGACATGAAAACAAACAGCTCGTCCAAAGAAGACTTCTAGTTTGAACACTTTTTCTTCCGTTTGTCAGTATTATTAAGGTCCATTTTATCAAAGAACAACAAACAGCCCTAAGGTCAGAATATCATGCCTTGTGTTAGCATCTCCTAAGACAACACACACTGAACACTGAATACTGCTGGTCCTTCTCCAGGAATCAAAATCATTTTGTACATCAAGAGTTTCTCAAAGTTGAACAATAAGCAAGAATTGATGATCGGACGGTTAAAAATTATTTTCAAAAACAATATCCCATTTCAGAAAGGGACTAATCTAGGCGAAAAAAAGGTTCACAAATTATAATATTTTTCAACTCTCACAATTTTCAGATATATGAAATTACTTTTACCTTCTTGCTGTCTTTTTTCCAGCCTCTCTTTTTCCAATTGCAATTTCACAGGGTCGATGTTTTTGCCCTGAGGCATCAAAACAGCATATCAGCAAGTGCTGTGACTGTAAATGGACATTTGTTCCTGCAAGCCTAATTGCATCCACAAAGTTCACATATTTCTTAAATATTACGTGATCCAGAAGTGCCTTCTGTTGCGCCTTCACAATAGTCCCAGCAAAACGACGCCTAAGAATTGCTGCACGAAGGGCTCTGCTTGGAGATAAAGGTTCATCTTGTAAATAACTTTCTTCAGCTGGACCAAATATCAGAGTATCCATATATCAGACATGGATCATACAGACAGAATAAAGATTACACATGATCCTAATGATAAATGTTTAATCATTTTTATTAAACTGACTAATAACGAGCAGATGATCAAGTAGATGAGATATAAGAAATAACCTTGCCCGGAGGAACCAAGAGAAGTAGAAGTATCATTGCAAGACTGTGATTCTTTCCCTAAGGTTGCAAGTAAGCTAGCTAAACAGATACCATAAGATAACATTATGTGAAATATCCTCAAACATACCAATTAATTCGGAGCTGTCTTGTGACCTTGATATTTTAGCATTCTCCTAAAGATAGAAGACAAAGATGTAGCTTATGATGGAGTTGGAAATTCTTTTTGTCATATAAAACAAGGGGATTAAAGCTCAAAACCTTAATGGAAGGGAGAGAATGATTTAAGGATTCATTTACAGCTGCGAGAGAATGATTAAACGATCCCTCTCTGCTGCCATCTGCTCCTAAAGGAAACATAAGGAAATGACAAAAAAAAGGAAATCAAAATTGGCATGTCATATACTCCCTCTGGTTTTAAATTATTGACACCGTTGACTTTTAACATCAACTTTGACCATTTGCCTTATTCAAAAAATTTGTTCAAATGTGTAAAATTATTAGTCGTATTTTAAATACCACTAATGATAAAGTAAAAAATAGAAAAAAAATTTATATTTGAAAAAAAAATTTAATAAGGCGGATGGTCAAAGTTGACGTTAGAAGTCAACGGTGTCAATATTTTAAAACCGGTGGGAGTAAATAATTAGTGTTTTTCATACCTTTAGAAGATGATTTCTCTGAGCTTCGCACAGAGAATTTAACTTTTACCTGTACAAAATAGCAGATAGAATCATATTCGCAATATAGAGGAAAATACCAGGTGAATAAGAGTATATGATCTCACTTTGGAGGATATTATATCTGTCAGTGTCTTCTTTGCAACTAAATTTGAGCAAGGTACTGGCCCTCTGTCAATCGGTGGCTTTGAATTTGAGCGTGACACCAGCCCTTTAGTAATCCCAGGCTTTGAATCCACTGCAGCTCGAACTTTTATAACCTTCATTGGTTTCTGTTTATTTACCATGTTTCTGTCTCTATATTTTCTTTCCGCTAATTCCCATTCTGAATCAAATATTCCATTTAATTCTCTAGCTACAGTGTGGACATAATTTGTGGGAGGATTATATGTCATGGCATTTGAAAATGTAAGCCTCACATCTGCTGCAAACTCATCGATGTTAGCATATTGTCTGTTTGTAAGTTTCTTCTTCACAGTACCCAAGTCCATTGGATTTCGGATAACATCAAAGTAATCTGGAATACCATATAATACTGGATCAACTGGTTCACGGAAAAGCAAACCCAATTTGTTATCCATGAGCTTCCTTAAGATATTTCCGCACATTCTTATCTTGCTACCATTCAAATTTTCAGTCTTCTTCTTATAGGATGATTGGCGCTCGCATGTCGAAATTGATGTCACACTAGACTTTTGAGAGAGTTTGCTTTCCTCAACATTAGAATCTGTACTGGAATCTTCAGACTCACTGTTCATATAAACTGCCCTCCTCTTTTTACAGGCTTGTGTCATCATCTTGTTTGATTAGAGTTTGCTTTCTAGTTTGACAGCGGGCACTAATAGTCAAGCTGTTCAACATAACCAAAAGAGGAAAGTGTAAGCCCACAGCCCCAAACTGGGAATCCAACAAAGGAAAACAGCAATAATTCCAAAAACGTACTATACATTTTAAACAAGATTTTTTTTTTAGCCTTCTCTAGGACTCTTAGTGTTGCTGCAATGATGCACCCGTGCTGCTTTGCTTTGCTGGACGTGTGATGTTTCAAGTGTTTCAAGAGCAAGTTTCTCATGCTTATATACTATGTTGTTTGTTCAAACAATCTTGCAATTATCTATTAAGGGCACAATGGTACTTTTGCTGGCTTATACACACCACTGAACACTACAAACCAGGGGCAACTCCATGACTCGAATTCAAAACACAGGGGCAATGATACAAAGTCCACGATTGGAAGGGCAAATCGACCAATTTGAACAAAAGTTGGTGCATGAAACTAAAATCTAACTAAACCACAAGGAAAGACAGCCCAGCATGAAATTCATTGATCAAATCCTTAGAGGCCTGAGTTCCCATGTCCTTTACGAGTTACGACAAGAATGGGTTCTAGTAAACCAGATCCTTGGAGGGTTTGTTTGGATGGCCAGGGATCAAAAGAACAGCCTTTTAAGCAACTATAATTAATTATAAAAGCAGGGTTGTCCATGCACCAGCATAAACTGATTAACTGAAAGTCTACAGCCTAGTGCAAGAAACTACAGATTAAGCACCCATTAATCAACCGAACCCTAGAATCCTCAGCTACTGCTAATGATGAACATCGATTTCAGGAAACTATCATCCCCTTAGGGGTTGGTTCAGATTTGGAAGGGCGGGGATGAAAGATCCAATCTTTCAGGTTGGCAGGAAAGCCAGAATAGTCCCTCCAAAATTCCACTACGAAATCCGAAATCACGGGCCCAACACATGCATAAAGAAAGCAACTATCCATAAAATAAAAAATCCCTAGGAGCCATGAGATTGGCACGCCAGACGGTCAGTGCCTCAGTTGTCCAACTCAAATCAACGGAACCACCAAATCTGGATGGTGGTGAATCCTAACTATTACCATGTCACAAGAGAAATGGAAGCCTAATTCAGAGAGAGAGAGAGAGAGAGAGAGAGAGAGGTGCAACCCTAGCTAATATAAGGGCACAAGAGAACAATTTTCTACTGCAACTAATTATTTATAAAAGCAGGGTTGTCCATGCACCAGCATAAACTGATTAATTGAATGTCTAGTCTAGTGCAAGGAACTACGGATCAAGCACACCATTTATCAACCAAATCCTAGAATCACAAACTACTGCTCATGGCAAACATCCATTTCAGGAAACTATCATCTCCTTGGGGGTTTGTTCGGATTTGGAAGGGCGGAGATGAAAGATCCAATCTTTCAAGTTAGCAGGAAAACCAGAATAGTCCCTCCTAGAATTCACCATGAATCCGAAATCACGGGTCCAACACATCCATAAAGAAAGCAACTATCCGTAAAGAATCCCTCAGCGCCATGAGATTGGTACGCCAGTCGGTCAGTGCCTCAGTTGTCCTACTCGAATCGACGGAACCACCAAATCTGGGTGGTGGCGAACCCTAATACTATTATCATGTCACAAGAGAAATGGAAGCCTAATTCGCGGGGGGGGGAGAGAGAGAGAGAGAGAGAGAGAGATGAAACCAACCTGAGGCCGCGGCTTCCAGCACGTCAGAGCGAGGGCGAAAGAGGGAGACGCCGGCCCGAGCCGGAGGGCTCTCTCCCTCTCCCACCCTTCTCAGATCCTCCGCCTCGGACCGGGGAAGGGAGATCAAGGTGGACGCCTCCGACTTCGGTGAAGGTTCGCCCTCCACGAGGCGACAGAGAGACGCGCGCCGCCGCTGTCGAGGCCGAGTCGGTTCTCTTCGCCGGCGAGGGGTGGCGGCCTGGCGCGGGCGGGGGACGGGGCTAGGGTTGCGGGCACGGGAGCGGCGGCTCGGGCGAGCCTTGCTCTGGTTCAATCGGTCCGAGTCGGGGTCGGGCTCTGGTTCCGAAGAGCGAATGGGATGGGCTCGTGCAAGTCGAGCGCAGCTGAGTGGGCTCGAATGCAAAAAAAAGGCCAGATGGTACAGCTGGAGCCGTTCAGCTGGTGTGGCGATGGGCTCGAATGAGGCTCAGCGGGCTTACTTCGGCTAAAAGGCCAGATGGAGGAAGCCTATTAGAAATGGTCCAGAGTTAGAAAAAACAGTTCCGGTGTGCGGCCCATTACAAGAGCTTGAACGAGGGCAGGCAGCTCCCCCTCTTCGAATGGTATGTTGTCCGTGAGGTTTTATATGCTAATTTTCAAAAGTCTTTTTTGTCTAATCTTTTGTCATATCTCTACGAATTCGTCTTTTTTGTGTAGTATTAGTTAATAGTTCATGCTCTATATCGATTTTTGTCTGCCGCTGAGGTGAAAGACGTCAAATTCCCTTCGTCAGGTTGAAGCTACGGCCAATGGCAGTCATATTGCCAGTGCGTTTAACGATCTATGATGTGTTCTTCTCTAGATCTTGCTACTTGTGGCACTTTTTAAAACTGATATTGCTTTTCCCATTCGGGGTTCAGCTTCAAGCTTCTTCGAGCAGCTTCGAGAGGCGGCGACATCCAGGGCGTGGAGCTCTTGCCATGTTCTTCAATGTAATTTTACTTTCTTTCAAGGTTCCTCTTTAAGGGGACGGATATAATTACCTAATTATATCTAATAAATCCGGCCTGTTTTCTCAAAAAGAAAACTGAACACATCGAATTTTCTCTTTCGAGAAAGAGAAATAGCTACACTGACAAATGGAAATGGACGAAAAAATTGTTTCTTATGGTCTCATGTGTAATGTGTAACTAAGTGATTGTTGTAACAGAAGCCACCAAAGACGCATCATCGTCCATTGCTTCAAGGCCGTCATTCACGCTACTGGCGGCAAACTCACTGCATTCACGCTACTGGCGGCAAACTCGCCGGCATCACTACACATCAGAATCTGATCCAGATACCGGACCTTATGCATGAATAAATGATGATGGTTGTGCGTGGTTTGCTTGTGCAAGTGCAACAGTCATGATGGATACAGTCGGTGTATAAATGAAAGGAAATGAAAGCTCCTCTTTTATTTGATATGCATTGAAATCATGCCTCATTAATTCCAAGAAACTAGTGACCACACGACAAGCTTATCGTTTTCCTGGCAGTTCATGAAAACCAACAAAATAGTACTAGTACGTTCCACAAAGATGACATAAACATATCAAATGGTTTACATGCAAAAGATATGTAATACTAAACCAGTGCCTGAAAAAAAAACAAGACATGAAATGCAGGCAGCTCGCCCTCACTGGAAGCCGGATACGGGGACCTTTGGTTCTAAAACTTGAGGTCCAGATTTATTTTCTTCGATTTTATTGACCTCTATTACCGCAGATATTTGTGCTCCCAAACTTCCAACCAAGAAAGAAAGAAACCATACTGAGTCTCATCAGTACTCCATACTTTCTGGTCCTCATCCCAGCTTGATATCAAATGGTTTAAGGTAACATCTGAGAGCAAATATAGCTATTAGTTAGTACAGATGCATCATCATCGCACTTAAAACTCTTCGAAATATTGTGCAATTCAATGGACCTGTTCTGGAATCAGTCCTAGAATAATTTTGTAGCACAAGAAAAAGTAACTCTCATGCACACAAAGTAAAGATATTAGAAAATGAGTGTGAATTTTTAGTTACCAGGATTTATTCTGTTTATCTTCATGTGAAAGCTAACAGTGAAGGGAGAAATCATTCCATACAAAAAATGCATTATCAGGGAACACTTGGCCAAGAGGAATATTGGACTCAAAGTGTATACTCATTTTCCAAATATACTGGAATTTGCAACAGTATAAATGTAGTATTCAAGAAATACAGGCTGCATGTTAATTTCTAATTGTTTGAATATGTGGGTATGGATACGTCTGTAAATAATTAATCTATGTTTATTTGCATTAAAGTCATAACTATGATTGTGATGAGGAACATTTGTTTTCTAATTGAAACTCAAAGCGATGTGGATGGCTGAAAACAAAAAATTCAAGTTTCTGTTCTCCTGTGATGCATTTTCATATAATTAGATTGGGTGCTTGTTGGTAACTTCACATAAAGGTTGCCAGGCAACCATGTCATTTAATTCCAAAAATTTGGAAGAAAGCAATATCCACAGTTTGTCAAACTTTCCTCCATCAAACAGCGGACATAAAAAATGTTAAATACTTACTGTCCTCAAAAGCCTTTAGAAATCTGGAGCAGATTGGAATAACGGGCAGTCTATAATGTCATACTTCAGTTGATCAAGAGATTGCAGACCATCTATAGAAGTTAGCATTGCACAATTTTTAATGCTCAACTTTATCAATGCCTTGCAGGAAAGAAGATTCACTGATGTCAAATTTGAACATGTATGTATTTCAAGTTCACTAAGGGCAAAATCATCCACTTCTGACATATCCTCCTCAAAGGAATGAGAATCCCTGCTTGCACTAGCATAATCAAAATCAAATTTGACCTCCTTCAATGAAGACATGCCAATCAAGGATAGCTTCTCCAGAAATGGCAATTGACTGAATGGTGGTAGGGTCTCCATTTTTGGACAGTCATGAAGAAGCAGGCTTTCTAAATTGTTGAGAGCGAAATTTTCTCCCAACCAGGAAGGAGTGGCACCAGTGTAATTTGTGATATGGAGGTGGTCGACGCGATCATGTGGTTGCAGGCCCTCTAGAATTTCCTCTGGAAAATCACAATTTGATGTTCCCCATGATAGTGACAATGACCTGAGATGCTTTTTATCTTTAATTCTTGCACAGCTAGCCTCATCTTTTTTTATGACATTATCAAGATTAAATATTCTAAGTGATCCTCTGATCTCGTTCAAGTTCTCCAGCTGTGAAATTTCAAATCCATCCTCTTTTTGAACACGGAACTCTTTCAGTTCTTGAAGATTTCTAAGTTCACCGACTCTTACTATCTTTGAATGCAGGTGTGGTGCCTCTGATTCTGGAACAATCAGATAGCGCAGATTGACAAGATAACAAATGTCCCTAGGCAAATCATTAAGACCGTGCCAATGACTTACGTCCAGTACCTGGAGATGATAAAGTCTACATAGAGAACTAGGCAAACATTTGATGGTGTTCTCTGTGGATCTCAATTCTAAATAGCGAAGATGGATGAAGTTTGCAATACTTGACTGCAAAATATCAGCAGGTACGTGGAGTATTCGGACGTACTTTAGTTGTCCCAGGATCTTTGCATATTTTGCACATGAAGTCTTATCATACGAGCCAACTATCATTAAACTGTCTAAGCTTCTCAAGATATCATAGTTCTGAATAGCAGTTAATCCTTTTTCAAAAGTTTCATTATGTTCTACTTTGCCATTTTGTGTCTTCCTGTATGCTGACTCAGTCCAGATGCTGATGTGACTAACATGTGGGGAGACAGTTGGAGGACCTGAGCCATCTACAGTGAGGCAGTCATCGGCTGAGACCCTCTGTGCAAGGTCATGAATTAAATCATGCATGAGATAGTGTGGATATTTTTGTGGCTCTTCAATTTTTTCAAAGAAACTTCGATCTACCAAGTCATCAAAATAGTCACTTCCAGTATCCTCTGGCCTCTTTCTTTCGTTAGTGATGAAGCCAAGAGCAATCCATATGTGTACCAACTGGTCCTTGTTAAATTTGTAGCCCTTGGGAAACAAAGCACAATAAGAGAATAGTCTCTGAAGGTGGTAAGGAAGGTGATTATAACTAAGCATGAGTGCTGGCATGATGTCATCATTGTCTTCCTGAAGTTTCCATTCATCGCCGTCGGAAATTCGCTGCCAGTAACCCTCTTCATGTCTTCTTTTCAAAAGTGTGCTTACAGTTTTTGCTGCTAGAGGATTTCCTCTTAACCTAGCGGCAATTTCCTTTCCAATTTTTTCCAACTTCAACTTTCTTTGGCCTTTATACTTTTCATCTCCAAAGATGCATCTTTTAAAGAAAAGCCAAAACACATCTTCCTTTAAACCACTCAAGTTTATCTGCTGCTCCTTTACATTCGTTATCTTTGCAATTGATTTTATTCGAGTAGTCACCAAAATCACATTACCCATCTTTTCTGCATATCTAAGTGGAGCCAACAGCTTGTCCCAGCGCCTCTCATTCTCTTCCCACACATCATCCAAAACTAGTATAAACCTTTCTGTCAAATATTTCCTGATACTGTCTTGGAGTATACTCAAATTCTGGGTCGTGCTTTTATGCTTGCCTTCAGATATATGTTCAAGAATCGCTTCTGTAAGCTTGACTTCATCAAAAGTAGGGGAAACATAAATCCAGATCTTGATACCAAATTCCTTTTCTACTGTTTGGTCATTGTAAACTAACCGAGCAAATGTTGTCTTCCCAACACCTCCATTACCAATAATTGGAAACACCGATAGCTTTTGTTCACTTGCTGGGCCAGCAGTGATTAACTTCACTACCTTGTCCTTCTCCTCTTTTCGTGCGAAGACCTTAGTTTCAGTGTAACAGGCTCCTTCCTCTCGTGTGTCAGAGCTTGTACTCTGTTGTGCTCGAGCAATTTCATCAATCTTGTCTAGCTTGAGAGCCTTGCGAACATCCTCACAGATCTCATGCAGCTGGTTGACAATATCTGACATCCTCCGTGATATATCATCTCTACTGATTTTCCTTTCTGGTGTTCCATCGGAACCTGCTCCCCCTTCAAGCTCTCTCTCTGGAGAGGTTTCACCGCCTGAATCACTGATCTTCATTCTTTTTATTCCGTTCATGATGTCACTGCGCTCAATTTTTCTTTTGCTTGTCAGAGGATGATCTTCCTTGTTATTCGTGGTGGAAAGTCTGACTGCGGATGATATAAACTCACTAGCCTGGTTGGCAAAGCCACGTGCAAACCGAATAACAGATTGTGCCTTTGACGAACTCGAGCTGCTGCGGTCGCGCTCCTTGTCTTTGATCTGTTTTATATGATAAAAGTCGAAAGCATTCAGAGTTCCAGTTGCACATCCACCAGCTCGCGGTAGCAAGAGCAAGTTACATTACCCGCAGCAGGCTCTAACTAAATAAAAAAGGAATTTTGAAGCGCGAGAGTCTAAGGCGGATCACCTCCTCGTGGATCTCGAGGTAGTGGAGCTCGTCGAGGAGGTTGCGCGCGTCGGCGGCCAGCCGGCGCATAACGGCGATCGGATCGGCGAGCTGCTCGTTCCCGATCCTCCTCCCACCCGTGGTCCCGACGCGCGCGGCGCCCAGGACGAGGTTGGCGCGCCGCAGCTGGCCATGGAGCCGTGTGACCTCCTCCTGGCCGACGCCGTGGCGGGCGGCCCACTCCGCGACGCGGTCGCCGACGAGCCGCTCGGCCACCACGCCGACCAGCCACGTCGCCGCGCCGACGGCTTGGCCGACGGCGTCGAAGGGGAGTGGCATTGGCGGCGGCAGCGGGAAGGGGACAGGTCCGCGTTGTTTCTTGCTGGGTTCCAAGAGGACGACGATGGACTCGAGGTCAAGGATGGACAGGGAGACCGCTCCAAGAGAGGATAGAGACTCGAGCTCTGTTGACTCTCAACGCAGGGTGCGGAATGAAGGGCTGTTTGGGTTATAATGTCCTTGGTGAGCTTAATTAAAATATTGATAAAAATGATATTTAAATTGCAATTATACTAATGTTTATTAAATTTATTTAAGTATGACATGTTGATCCTATTTGTCCTAAAAATTTTATTTTATTGAAATATACGTGAAATCTTGTTTCTCTACTCCTGTAAACATTCCATCCGGTGGTGATGCCCTTTCTGGCGCGGGCGTATTTCAGCCGTCGGATCGTCATTGGACGGTTGCGGTCGCCTCCTCGGTCGATCGATTCGCCTCCGTACGAGCGCTTCTCCGTTCTCCGCCGTACCGCGCACCCGCGCCTTCCATCCCACTGCCGCCGCCATCTCATTCGACGCCGTCGTCGCCACGCTGCACCGCCTTCCTCCCCGACGTAGACCGCGTCCGCGCGCCGTCGCCACCGCCACCGCATACCATTACCGATGTGTTCCCACACGACGTCGACTCCATCGCCCCAGCCCACTCCACGTTGGACTCGGCCACCGCCATGGAGATCTGGCGAGGTCGCGCCACCGCCTTGCTCCGACGCGCCGCTGGCCCATCAGCCTCGGCCAGCCCCGCTCCGGCGCCGCCCCGTCTCTCTCTGGCGCGGCCTCGGCTCGACCATCTCTGCCCCGCCCTGTCGCGCCCCCGACCACCCGCCCTAGCCAGCCCTAGCGCAGACCCACCCCGGCGCGCCCCTGTCTCCGCCCTGCTTCGCCGTAGCCGCCATACGCCCGCGTACGCAGGGCCGTCTGGGGCGGTTAATTGGGCGGCGGGTTCTCGGCAGAGCGGCGCTGTCGAGGTGCCCCATTAATTCAGCGGTTACAGTTGAGACAGTGGCCAGCCATGAGTGTCGCGGTCGTCGTCCCGAAGCATCCCGGCCATCGCCGCCAACCCCCGTGATCTCAAGTCTGGTCGCGGTTTGCTTCCACCATTTTTTATCCTGTTCTTGCCTGCTCCCCTGCGCGCATGCTTACCCAGGCATTTTTGCTTTGCTTCCGTTTTGCTTTTGCTGTGAATAAATCTGATAATCGTGTCTCTATCATTGGAAAGATTACTTGTGTTGATGTTAGAGTTGACAGGAGCTATTGAAGAATCAAGTATTTGATCGGGCTTTGAGACAGTTCCTGGAGCTTTGGTGGTAAAATTGGTCAGATTTGTGGTAAGCGGTTGGCAGCTTGACTGATTTCTTGGGGGTAGCTATTGTTTTCTCATTTCTGATGTGGAATTTCGCTTGGAAAGATATATCTTGCGATTGATTCGCTCCATTCTTGCTGCTTCCTGCTCTTATCCGTGCTCTTCCTCAGGGATTTCTGCGAAGGGAAGTCTTTTTGTTGGGGGCAAACTGACAGAGATGAAGCTGACAGATCAAATATTTCCATCACTGCATAGCAAATACAGGAGTGTTCAGCTACCAGTCATGCAAACACACATCAGATTTATAAATTTATGTGTCTGCGGCTTTGGTATTCAAATTGCAGTGCTAATGTATTACAGAGTAAAAGCGTTGGCAGTGCGAATGATGACCCTTCTGGAATTTTAGCCTTCATCTTCTTATACTAATCATTCTCAGTGTTGGAAGTCTGGTTAAAAATGTTTGGATGATGTATGGTTCTTTGAGACCAGGTACCCCTGTGCCTACAGAGAAATAAAATACTTCACCTCCCTGTATGTCATATTTCTTTAGCTATATTTTTGTGATCTAAGTGGCTTCTGAAACATACGTGATTTGCCTGACAGTAGTTGTGGATTTGCTTGTTTGTGCAGAGCGAGTAGTGTTGGAGCAGGACAAGCAGCAGTATTTCATCTCCGGTAACCATCTGGTAGCGCCGGTGAATATGAAGTTGTTCCTCTCCTCTCGTCTTAGTAGTCAGTTTGCATTCTATTGTGATGCAAATTTGTATGACATAAAGTACTATCGGGTTTGTAGAGTTTTGGCGCACGCCAGATTAGCTAGATTACGTTACAAACTATAATTGGATGGTTACAACACATTAGTTATCTCTACTCTTATAAACATTGGTTGTGGTGAATCTGGCCTTTCTGCCAGGGGGCGACGCCAGCCCGTTCATTTTTATCGGACGGTTCCGCGCATCCTCGAGCCTGTCTTCTCTCTCGCGCATCCGAGAGGCGCCGCGCTGTCGCCGCACCAGAACGCCGTCACCGTCGTCGTCACTGTCCACCCCGCGGCCCTGCCTCCTTTCCCCTTGCCGCTTACCTTCTTGCCCACCTTCGCCGTCACCCTCTGTCCCGCGCTCCCCGCCTCCTGCCCTCTCGCCCCCGTCGCGGCCTAGGTTTAGGGCTGCGGCCACGCCGGAGCGGGGCGGGGACCGCGTGGGGACGCGCCAAATGGGACAAAGGCGGCCGAGACGGAGCGACACAGCTATCTCAATGGAGGCAAAAACCAAAAGATCGAGAAGCAGTCCTCGCTCGCGATGAGGGTGGCGACATCGGTGGGGATGCAGATACTCCACTGCCACACACGCTCCCCGGCCATTCCCCCACGACGACGGCGAGTCCAAGAACCAGCCTCGCACTGATGGTTCGCACCACCACCACAGCCCTCATTTTGGGCTCCCTCGCCAGCGGCTTCATCTTAGCGCCGCTGCCCCACCCATCTGCTGTCGCCGCCCGGGCCTGCTTGTCGACCCATCGTCTCGCCGTGGTCCATCTCTTCGCTGGCACAAGCCGACGCAGCAGATGGGTTTTCTGCTTCAGCAGCCCGTACGTGCTCCGCGTCTCCTCCTGCCAGCACGCGTGCATGCAGTGCGGCTCGATTTCTCGATTTTGCTTCTGCTCCAAGATTTTTCCACCAATTGAGCGAAGCCTCACCTGATCCTTTCTTCCTATTCTGCTGTGCAGCTCAGAGAATACTGCCGCTGGAGCAGGTGGGCAGTGGCCGGACAAGCACCTGGCCGTCGTGCTACCGTCTCACCAATTTGGAGATAAATAATTTGCTTGCTTGGCTGCAGAGCTTATTAGTTTCAGTTAGATTTTCCTGTTATACTCAGTTTTGTAGATAGTTGTGGATGGACGACTGTGTTTGTTGTTGGTCTGGTTTCATCATCAGGTGTAGATAGTATCCCTCCAGGAGAAGCTTGGTCTTTGTTTTTATTTTGGGAAACATTTGGTTAATCTGTGCAACCATGTCAAAATTATGAATCATGATAGACTTCAGTCAAAGATGTTCGCTGATCATCTAAAAATGTATTGGTCTAGGTTATAGGATTCCAGCTGTTTGTCGGCATGACTAAGATCGGAATGAACCGTGAGTTAACCCTCCAATCAACGTATCATTTCTGCAAAGGTTTTGTTGGATTTTGATGGATTTCAATTTTTTTTTTATGTATGCATGGTGTGGCGGAGGTTTCAGAAGGATCGGCAAGGTACTTGGCCAAGCAAGGTTTACCCCTGTCCCCACCGGTACGGTGCTCCTTTCCTCATTGTTTTTCTACACTCAGCATAATTTTTAGGATTGTAGCAGCAAGCACCGGAATTGGTATTTGGGAAATTTTAAAGATATGAACATGGCCCAGATTACGTGGATACAAGTATTTATAGCTGTAGACCGGCCAGGGTTTCCAGGTCATTGTTGACCCACCCATGTAGCTGTAGCACCTGCAGAGGAATGCAATTTTCTTATTAGTTGGGTTAATGATTGTTAGTCAGATTTTCCTTGTGCTGATGACACAAGGTTTCTAAAAACCGTAATCTCATTCTAAAGAATTCTACAATATTTGATTGTCTCCGTTTTCTACCTCAAACGTTTATGGTTTGCTCTTCCAAGTAAGTGAGCTTTAATAAAATGATTTGATAATATACGGGATCTGAGTACTTGCTGCATGCTTTAATCTTTAGAAATTAGTTTATTCATTCCTGAGGAACATTACTTTTTTAGCATTTGGTGCATTCTCCTTTCTGATTCTTTTCTCTTTCCCAAACATTTTGGTTTTTTGTTCTTGCTAGCCTCATATAATAGTGAAGAAGGAACCATCGTGGAGCCAAACTGTGAAACATGGCAGCCCAACAAACCAGTCTATAATCACATATCATAGGGCTAGCGAGGCCCATGACAGGGGCCTGATGCCGCTTAAACATCTCGCTGCAGCGGCAATGCCCATGGGAAAATAATGGAGGATGACTGTCCAGGTCGGAGATGTGAAGCCAGGCATTGCCGTGGGAGAAATTCAGTGACAACATAGATTCAACATTGTACACACTTTCCTTTTCATATATTTTGCATTGGTATTTCAACAAATCTTGTACCTTTTCTCACTAATATACTCAAAGTTGCATGTTTAAAGATAAAATTTGCATGTTGCTGCTGTTTCTTTATCTCAAGCATACACATGAAAGAGTATTTTTGCATCTTCTTAGTTGGTGATAATTTGCGGCTTGTGACTGTAGTGTTGCTTTTGGATATGTAGTCGCCTGGTCCTTTGGCGTCAACAGCTTGCTCCTGTTTTTGTCCAAGTTCTGTAAGCCTATAATACTAAGGAACATATAAATATATTAAGAATGATCTGTTGCCTGCTACAATTGTTTTGAAATTGTTCTTTAATCCGATTTTATGACATCTTTAGGGACCTGCACTACATTTAAAAGGTATCCAGAAGACAAACCTATAATAAGCATTTTGATGTGGTAGTTTTTTTGGGCATGAGATGTTGTAGTTTGTGGTCGTGGTGTTGCCTTTAGATATGTGGTGGTCCAATACTTTGAGTTGAGTTTGTAGTGCTTTTGAACTTGCGATGATCAGTTATGTATAAACTATCTTAATTGGTTGTGTAAATCTTAAACCCGTCTTTGTCTGTTGATGTTTTAGATCCTTTCACGCAAAATTTCATTGATGTTGTAATGATTTTTGTTTCGTGGCAACGCACGGGCTGCTGACTAGTATAGATGAAGTGTTTCTTTAGCAATTATTACTATGTTCCAAAGTGTTTTGCTTAGTACAGCCACATTACTTACGGTGCTTACATTGCTTTGCTTAGTCAGCTTGATGCAAGGATACATGTGCTGATAAGGCTACCGATCTAATCATAATTTCTCATTTGCCTTGTTAATCCGTTTCTTTCTCAAAAAGTCTGATAATTTCTGACTTATAATTACTCTAGAACTTGAAGCAGAATTATTTTGATTTCTTAGAGGCAGATGCCTAGATCATTTATTGAGATAGATGAATGAAGGATTTAGATTTTTTTTCTTTTATTTTTTCAATCCCTTTCCCAGTCACATTTCCAAGTATTCAAACTTCACCTCATTGTTTGAATTGATTTTTTTTTTTTTTTGCCATGGTGAAGCACGGGCATGCAACTATATCGGGAAAAACTGATGCATAAATATATAAATTATTCAGCTCTTTGGAGGTGCATGGTAGATCCAGTAGGTAATTTCCAACTCGTTTGTGCTGAATCAGTGGGAGACAACATTTAAATATGAATGATTGCAATCAGTAGCAGTCTATTTTTTTTTTTTGTTGATTTCGATGTAGGGGAGGCTCCTGTTCTTGAGGTATATGTATCATTATTCATTACTCGCTCTGATTTTTAACTGTTGATAACAGTTTAAAACTGTAGGGGACTAGGTATTTAGCGTGGACAGTTAGATAATGTCATTATTTACATCATGCAACACTTATTGATTCTTTTGAATGAATTATCATAGCCGCTCGAGTTGATATTTGTAACAGTTCACTATTGTTTTTTAGTTGTCATGTAGTTTGCTTTAGCCGCAAAAATTATGGTTACAAAGATGTTGTAGCAATGCTAAGTATATTTGTTTCGTAGGGCATTGAACTAGTTTGTAGATTAAATTGCAAAAAAGTTGATGGTGAAATTAGATCTTTATTTGAATCTATAGTTTATGAGTACTTGTTGAAAAATCACTGACTAAGCTGCCCTTGCCCAGTCTTAGATGAGCTCTTAATTTCTGTGTTTCGGTCAGCTGAGGACAATTTTCTCGCTTCTTTATTCGGTTGCCTATGGTGCATCCGTCATGTGCGTGGGCCCTCCCCTGCGGTCAAGTCGGCTCAGACCATTTCTTTATTCATCTTCGCGTACGATAGTTTGCCTGTATGCGTCGGCACCCGTGCTCAAGTGCTAATAATAATTCTGGACAAAGCCCAAAGCTAGAAGTTCTTATATAAATGGACGGCGGAACTATTAGACTTCGTGCACATCCTCTTCTCTTGCCACGTGGATTGGTAACCACCAGGCAGGGCCGAGCCGGCATAATCGGGGCACAGTGCGAAACGGGTAGTAAGGGTGTCTTTATATGTTTCAGCAAAAATTTTATATAAATTGATAAAAAATTTATAGGAAAATGTAGAATGTGAGAAAAAAATCCTATATTATAAGGAGCCTAGAAATAAAATAAGAAAATAATAGATATGGTGTAGTATATTACCTTTCATGAGTTCTATTTATGTTTTTTGTTACTGGAATTGTATTTTCTCCTTTCTTAAATTGATATCGTTATTGACTTCTAACATTAACTTTGATCATTCATCTCATTCAAAATTTTTAATAAATGTTATATATTTTGTTATAATTTATCAATAAAATTATTTGAATCACAACTTAAAATATTACACATTTGAACTAATTTTTTTAATAAGACCAATAACTAAAGTTAATGTTAGAAGTCAACGACGATGTCAATTTAAAAACGGAGTATTTTGTAGTAGATTTATTTGTACGGTACAGGGCATGGCTTTAATCTAATAATCCAATGGAACAGCAGACGCAAGATGAATTGATGAAGATTAACAATTAAATATTTATAAACTATTAGATGAAAATTAACAATTAAACATTTAGCTCTCTTTTAGACCATAAGAATCACATAGTAATGTCACAAAAATATAGGAATCAAGAAAAATTCTAATATTCGAAAGAGACATGAAACTCACTAGATAAACTAATGTAGCAATGTTTAACAATAAAAAAAAATTTAAGGCTCTTAAAAATTAAGAGCCCTGTGCAACTGCACAAGTCGCACACCCATAGAGCTTGGCCCTGCCACAGGGAAGGGCCAAAAGGCGGAAGTGGATCCGCTGCCGCTGCTGTTGGGTCGCCGACAGGTCAGCCCTGACTCCACGCGGCAGCGACGCGGCTGCCGCGCCCAAAAGGCACAGGCGACCGATTTCCTCGTAACCGTCATTGTCAATGCTGATAACGTAAAATCCGTTAGTAACGTCAAAATTCATTGGTCTACCAAAATTTAACAATGAATCAAATACCAACCAAATTTTAGAGGTACAAATCAAACACACCCTAAAATACTCATCACCGGATCACCACTCACCACGCGGGTCAAGTCCTACTCAACTGTGACCAAATAGTGCTGAATATTTTGACGCAGTTGTTTGTAATTTTTTTCTGAGATAATAGTCAACGTAGTCTATGAACTATGATTTCATCCCTCGTCAACTTTCAAAATGTCAATCTAATCACTGAAACCTTAGTTAGAAGCTCATATTCATCTTTGATCCGACGTGGCTGTCAGGTTAGCTTAAATTTTAGATTTTAAATTGATATTCACTCAAACTGTAACTTTGTTTTCGAATCTATTTGAACCATCATATTTTTTAGAATTAATACATTAAACATATGGATATTTTTTCAATGTTTAGATTGTGTTAAGATTAGATGTGAAAAATCTAAAATATATTCAAATTATATGATGATATGTCAAAAAAGTGGAATTTTTTTATGATTCTATTGCGTTAATAAAATGGCATTTTCAATATTCGGATTGCATTAAGAGTCCATCTTGTTAAAATATGAAGTGGTTTACAAAAAAATATCATGTTCAAATTATTTAATTTAAACGTATATATCATATGAAAAATATTAAACTTTAAAATATAATATAAAACTGTATCCATGTTTTATTTTTATCACATTAATTTTAAGAAATACGATGTTCAAACAGATCAAAAACAGAGTTATAATTTTAAAGAAAAATCGATTTGAAATTTATGTGCCACATCAAACTACAAACGAAACTATACCACTAACCAATGTTCAGGGTCTAAATTAGACCTTTTGAAAAATTAAAGATAAAGTTCAACTTTTGACCATAGTTTAAAGATCAAAATGAGTATTATCCTTTTTTTTTTGGAGGATAGTCTACTTGTATTTTTTTTTTTTTGCAAGGATAGTCTATTTGTATCTTTTTTGCACGGATAGTTTTTTTTTTTTTTGCCCTAAGTTGAATTATGTTCATTGGCATGCTCTGGGTTGTATTCATGCTACATTCAGTGTCAAAGACAAATGTATCACGTGCATGATTCAACCCGTCTTTTAGTGGGAACTGAAATAATCCTAAGTTGACACAAAGAAATAATCACTCATTTATTACAAATAAGGAAAAGTTCCATCTATACAATCATTTTTGTCCACTCTTCATCTACTATACCATATCAATAATAGGATCAGCTCTCTCATGTCATTGACTAAGATGAGAGTTTTTTGTAGTTATGACTACGCTTTGTTGTGGCTTCGTAAGAATGCCCGCCGAGACGTGACTTTCGCTAAAATGCCAACCACGACGTGGACTTACCTCTATTATCCCATTTCTCCTACGGACTAAACTGCCTTCGTCTTTCTGTAGCCCTCTTGCATCGGCAGGGACGAAAAGATGCGCCTCTTGCCCTTAAAACACCACCTCGTTGCTGTTACAAAAGAAAAATAGTTAGTGTTAAACCAATGGAACCATATGTCTGCCGTCATCATCAAAGATGCCAATATGTTGACAGCTCAAAAGGAAATTCATAGAGCGAGCAAGAATATTGCAAAATAATGCATACTAAGAGTTGACTGCAATGGTGTTTATATGCTACTATTTTTTAGTTTCTTTTACTTTTATACTTAAAGTTTAACATGCAATAAACATATTATAAGATAGAAAAAGCATGGCATACCTCCAGATAAATTAGCTAACCCTTTTCTTGTTTACGTCCGCGGATGTACAACCATCGGAGGCCTCTTACATGTTGGCATTGCTCATATAGCTCTGTGCTACATTGATCGACATCAAGAAGCTTGAGTGAAGCTGGAAGACCCTTTTCTGGCAGTGATTTGATGCTCTCACAATTCCTTATAATCAAGTGTTGCAAAGAGGTAAGTCGATGCAACTCCGAGGGAAGCATCTGAAGATACGCCATGGAAAATAGCTCCAGTCGTTGGAGTGACTTCAGAAGTTCTAGTGCTTCCTGCTGCTCATCCGTGAATCCTCTCATCTGGCAGTCCACACTGTCAAAATCCGAAGTACACTTAATACATAGTTTCTGAAGAGAAACTAGGTTCCTACATGTTGTCGCTGTGAGAAAACTGAGGTCATCAATGTGAAGTGTCTGAAGGCGCAAGCAAAACCCTTGATTGGTAATACCAGCCTCTTGTGCCATATGGTTCCATGCTGTTACAAAGCCTGGAGCATTTTGGATTTCCAAGTGAACAAGATGTGCAAGGGACTTCAGGTGCTCCCATGAAGACAGTACAGGACATTCTCGAATGTGCATGCTCTCCAGTGTAGCATTAGGATGCAATTTGAGAGAAACCAAATTTTGATTCTCAATTAGATGCAATTCAGCAAGTAATGGGAGGCATACCAAGCTCTCCAGTGTATGTAATGCATGACAACCTTCAACATGAAGATGCCGTAATGCTGAACAAGAATGCAGCGCCAAAGAAATCAACCTTGAGCAGTCCATTACAATCATTGCGGTGAGACGGGTAAGGGACTGAAAACCCTCACATGAAATTAGGAAGTCACAATGTTTTATTACTATCTTCTGTAATGCTGTGCAGGAGTGCAGGTCCAATGATGTTAAACTAGGACTCTGCTCCAAGTCTAGCTGAACAAGGGAGGTGAGACTTGAGTACTTAAACAGCTTGTCTGGCAGATAATCAATCATCAAATTTAGCAGTGAAGAAGGGAGAATGATGCTATTGTTTGATTCTATTTCAGCTTGACAAATCATGGTGTTAAGAAGTTTGGCACAACCTTTAATAACCAATTCTTTAAGGGAAACAAGTTCTCCTAGGCCCTTATTGCTCAAGAAATGTATGTCAGATGAGATGTGCAACTTGTGCAACCTAATTGAACTGTGAAGTGGGATGCAACATAAGCCTTCTGGAATTAGGTTGATTTCATTTGTCACAGCGAATGATGTTATCTTATCACAGTGCGCTATTCTCAAGCTTAATAAATTAGTTAGACTAACCAACAGTTCAGACAGTTGACTCCCTGTGATGTCGCACATTGACAGATCAAGATGTTCAAGTGAAGGTGGCAGACTGTATCCAGTCTGGAATGAAGAGAACACCTTGGGGCAATTGGACAGTGCCAACCTTTTCAGGAATGCCAACTGCTGCAAGTTCTTCCATGCAAGATTAGATAGATCTGGGCATCCAGCAATTTCCATTTCTTCTAAAGTGGTGAGATTGTGGAATGCAACCAATTTTTCATCCAAACTGCTTAAATGGGGACCACCATTAATTATTAAAGTTAGTCCATCTGATCCATCAGTATGTTTTAGGCGGAACGACATGGATCCAATTGAACCAGAATTTGAAATATCTAAATCTGTTGATGTCCTTGTGACAGGAAGTGCTGGTAAGTCTTCTGATTGTAGCCAGTCATGAATAAGAACTCGATGAAGATTTGGCAATCGTTGCTCATTCATGTCGCCACTAGAACTCTGCAAAAAGGGTAACCTGTTTAAGCGATAACATGACATAATTTCAAGAACACGTATATTTCTGGATGAGTATTGTTCATCTAATAAAGTGCACTTTGTCAATCGGCGCATCTCACGTAGCTCCAACACCTCCAAGGGACCAATAATCACTTCTCTGATTTTACATAAACGAACCAAGTGTAACTCCCTAAGGAAGTGCAGGTTCTCAAGAGGTGGAAGTGCTGCCCAGTTCTGGCAGCCCTCCAAATGAAGAGATTGCAAGGACATAAGTGAAAAATTTATGGTTAACCATTTGGGAGCAGCACCTCTATGTCCATTAATTCGGAGACATTTGAGAGTTGTGTGTGGTTGAAGCCCTTCAAGTACTGCTGTGTGCAGAAGAGTATTATCTGATCCTTTTTCCCAAGATAAGTGTAAATTGCTCAAATGTATTTTGTCCTTCAGTCTAGCCATTATAGCCTCTTCTTTAGTCTCAATATTTCCAAGACCATATATTTTCAGTGATCCTCTGAGCTCCATAAGAGTGCTTAGTTGAGCTATACTAAACCCTTTCTTTTTCCTGGCTTTGAATGCTTTGAGCTCTTGAAGATGTATCAATTTCCCAACAGTAGCAATTTTTGTATGCAAGTTCTCAAAGGCGAGAAAGTAGCGAAGGTTTACAAGATTGCTAAACCCTCTTGGTAACTCAGTTCGAGATCCCCAATTATGTCTTATATTGATGTCAAGGACTTCTAGATGGTACAGCTTAGATAATGACTCTGGCAGCTGCAAATTTGAAGTCGCATAAGCAGCACGCAGCTCCAGATAACGAAGATGGATAAAAGCTGCAAGGTTACATATTAGTGAACCCACACCATCAAACATCATTTCCAGTTTCAATACACGAATGGATTTGAACTCATCATCAACCTTGTCTCGAAATGCTTCAGAAAAGTTAGAATCATATCGGCCAATTAACATAACTGTACCCAAGTTCTCGGGCTGGAATGAGCCAACAACTTCAACAAATTCTTCTTTGAAGGCTTCATTAGGTGCCATGCTGCCATCTCCTCTTGGACGATACGCCGACTCTGTAATAACACTGATATGGCGAACAAACTTTGGTGCTGCTCTAGATCCTAATGCTTCCATAGTAAAACATTCATCAGATGAAACCATCTGTGCTAAATCATGAATAAGATCATGCATGATGTAAGCAAAACTTGTTGGTTCATACTGAATAAATCCACAGTCCATGAGCTCATTGAAGTAATCACGTCCTACATCTTCTATTCTTTTGTTTCCTTCGGGAAAAATAAAACCTTGTGCAATCCATATGTTGACCAACTGTTCAGCATTGAAATGGTAATTCTTAGGGAACAGTGCACAATATGCGAAGCACCTTGGAAGGGGTGAGGGCAGATGGTTGTAGCTAATCCTTAGTGCTGGTATGATGTCATCATTGCTTTCTTGATATATCCATTCATTACTGTCAAGAACACTCCTCCAATGTTCAACATCAGGTTTTCTTCTTAGTAGAGTTCCAACAGTTTTAGCTGCCAAAGGATATCCCTTCAGTTTCTTTGCTATCTGACGCCCAATATGTACTAGTTTCAGCTGTGGTCTCATGTTCCCAAATGCATAATCTTTGAATAAGGACCAAAAATTATCTTCCATAAGACCATCTAACTTAATTTCATCCTTTGCGTTTATCATTTTCACAACAGAAAATTTCCGAGTTGTCACTAAAATCCTGTTTCCTTTGACCTGATTGTGTTGAAGTGGAGCAAGGAATGTGTCCCATCGACTTCTGTCACGGTCTTCCCATATGTCATCCATAACAAGCAAGAACTTTTTGGACTCGATACGATCTTGGACATACTTTTGGAGTTTCCTCAAGTCCTCAATTCCCTCAAATCTATTACCATATAAGTGTTCTAACAAATCATGTGTGAGCTTAACTTCATCAAAATGGACAGATACATAGATCCATATCCTTAAAAAATTCCTTATGATAATATCATCAGAATATACCAGACGAGCTAAAGTAGTCTTCCCAACACCGCCATTCCCGACAATTGCGAAAACAGATAAGTATTCATCATCTGTTTCATTAGTCATGAGCTTGTTGATTATTTGACTCTGCTCATTTTCCCGCCCATAAATTTTTGGCTCAGTGACAAGCGGAGTTGTCTCCCTGAAGTCCATATCTGGAAGACCCATTCTGAGGGCAAGGCAGTCAAGCTCTTCAAGGTTGAGTGCCTTCCGTATGTCATGTTGCATCTCATTGAGTTCATTGACATGTTTGCATAGCCTTTTTAAGATGTTACTCTTACCTATTTCCATCCATGGCACTACAGGATTTGCATTGGCACTGTACAAGATAATCTGATGTCGAGATGAATCAGAGGCTGATAAATCAATAATGGAGTAGTTCTTCTGAATTAAATCAGAATCACTGCTATTGGCAGATTCTCTATGCTCCACTTGGTCCATATGGCTGCCTACAAACTAACAAATGAAATAAAATATTTGAGATAAATGGTAAAATCTTTCTGCAATTAGTCTGAGAGGGAGTGGACAGAGAGAGGGAGGGAGGGAGGGAGGGAGGGAGGGAGAGGAGTGATCAACTGATAGCGTGGAAATCAAACATTATCAACCGGGGCTAGATGCGTACAAGTGATGCATGACAGCAGCAGGGAAGCTTGATACTTCCAATGCCAATTAATTAGTTACAAATCTATTAGCTTCCACATCAGTACTAAAAAATGTTTTATCCCATCACTTTCCAAATATCTGCGTACTCTTGTGCGTTAACAAATATTTAATTAGTTTGTATTATGTGCGAGCTATTGTTAATCTTTTGTACCTCGTACAAGCATGTGCCACCATGTAGATATACAATTTCAGGACAGAGACATCGTTTGTCTTCCTATATCTTAACATAAAATATTTTAACATTTTAACAGAACTTTTAGCCTTTTACAATGGTAACTTACTAGCTGTTTGATACGAATGTCTATGTGCACTAAATAGCAGAAAGAAGTGAATAGCTTGCTGTGTATCACCTATATTATTCTTGACATCGGCCACAAAGAAATAAGCAAAAGTTGTCCGCTCGAAGATTCATGATACTTGGGATCAATACAACAAGCATCTAGAGTAAATGTTGGACCATGAATTTATAGATGCTTTTCAACAGATAAACCAATGTTAGAAAGGTATCTTGGTTTGGAGCTTACTTATTTATTGTATCCAATTTCAGACATAGGCAACTTTTTATGGAAGTTGGTTTTTGTAAAGTGCGCAAGGTGAAATTTCAAATGTAGTAACCGAGGAGGAGACCAATGTTAGATAAAAGTATCTTAGTTTGGATGCTCACTAATAAATCATATCCAATTTCAGACACGGGGCATTTTTAAGGAGTTTGGTTTCTGTCAGGTGCCGTTTGGATACCTGGAAATGAGGTATGGGATAGGGATTAGGAAATCAGAGGAAAGAATTAGACCCTTTATTCCTCTATCTGATTAAATTCAGCCCTCCATTCATTTCCCAATTCCAATCCTACCTTCTACTACGTATTTCCTAATACACCCTACAATGGATGGCCTGGAGCAGGCAAATTTTGAAATGTAGTAAGGAAGGATAGTCAGGGTGGTATAGTTTAATGGCTTATTGGTTCCAATTATATAAGATAAAAAATACACCCTACAATGAATGGCGTGGAGCAGGCAAAAGATCTGGACCTTTTTGCAACGCTGTCTGTGCTTCGGTATCCCAAGAAAAGGTATGATTAAAAAGATACTTAATACTAAATTCCAAGAGGTGGGGGGGGGGGGGGGGGGGGTAGAAAAGCACGGCCAACCTGCTCGCCAGTGCCGGCAGCGCATGCCTCTTGCTCCTCCCGAATGCGGTGGTAGTCCAGCTCGTCCAGCAGCGTGTCGGCTCGGAACACCTCGCGATCCACCTCCTTCAGAAACCCCTCCAGGGGCTTGTTGTGCAACTCGCCCCGGCGCGCCGTGGCGGCGGTGGAGGCGAGCAGCTGGCGAGTGCCGTCAACAGCCTCCCTGAGTGCCAACACAGCGCTGCCGATGCCGGCACGGTCCTGCAGCGCGCCGTCGCCACCGGGGCCGACCGAGACGATCTCCGTGTCCATGTCCGGTCCGAATCGGGAGGCCGCGACCGCCGCCCTTTCGTCGAGGAGACGAGGGGGCGCGGATCGGCTACCTTCGCCGATTTTACGGCAAATCTTGCAGTAAAGCTCGTCCGCCGTCCAACTTAGCCAACGGTTCTTCTTTCCCCTGCTGAAGTTAGCTAGCAGCTGTGCACGTAATAAGCGCCCGGCAGTTACAATATTATTTTTAATTAAAATAATACTTTTTTACTAAATTTTAAAAATAAATACCTCTTTTTGAAATGAGGAAAAAAATTATATTCTATTTTTTTTGAAATTGCTGCTTCCTATGAAATTTTTATATAATTAATATAAAATTCTTGTGTTCCAAAAAGAATTTAACTGGCTGATTCTACTTCTTCTTTTTTAAAAAAAAAAGTAGTCCAGTTATCTACGTAAGCCTCCTTTGAATTAGAATTAGAGAAAGATTTATGAGTCTTACGTTTTTTATAAAAATGAACTAATTCTTCTGTAAATTTTTATGAAAATTAATTTTCAAAGGAGCATTGAGAGCGACTTGACATCGCCTCATGGATGAGCGACATGATGCCATGTACACTTGTCGTCCAGCTAGAGAGAAACAAGGTGCCCCACATACAAGACTTGTCACATCAGTCTGTAATCTTCGTTTTAAAATATAATTATTTTTAAGTTTAATCAGTTGAATTTTTATTATTTTGAGCATTAATAATATATAATTAATAATATTTTATCACATAAAAATTATATTTTTTATTCATCATTACATAAACTTTCATAAAAATTATATTTTTATATTAAAAATTATATAATATTTTAGATATTATTAATAAAAGTTAAATTTTTTTTGTTTTATTTAGATCTAGAAATACTTATATTTTAGAGCGGAGGTAGTATATATGCTCACTCAGTTCCAAATTATGTCATTCTGAAGTTCTCTAATTTTCTCAAATTAAAAGTTATTCTCACTTCCCAAAAATACATTCTCTCTTTTCAATACTTCTCTATCTCTCTTTTTCCCATTTTCAGCAAATCACACATTTTTCGCTATCCTTAATTTCTATATCAGAAGCCAAAATGACTTACAAATTCGGACAAAGGAGGAGATGATATGTCTATGTTGCTAGGGTTGATAGCGGCAAGAAAATTTTCCATCCTGACCGAGTTTCTCATATAGTTTTTGAATCTATGAAATTATATGGAAACGTGAATGAGAAAAATTGAAAACAGGAATTATGGAAACGGACAAAAACCGGTTACCAATCATTTTCGGTATATTCCCATACGAAATTATTTGTTTTCGGAATTTCGAGTTCATCATGTTCATTTTGATTTTTCCATTTCTGTTTTCGGTGCTATAAATACAAAAATAAAAATGGTTAACATGTTTTGTGAGCGTTTTCATCTGTTTTCACCCTATATGTCACTCTCTAAAAAAATTATAAAAATATTATTTTTCTTCCATTTCAAAGAATTTTTAGTTTTATAAATTTAGTAAAAAAGTATTATTTTAATAAAAATAATAATGTCGTACTGCTGCCGGGCGCTTATTACGTGCACAGATGCCAGCTAACTTCACTGGGGAAAGAAGAACCGTTGGATAAGATGGACGGCGGACGAGCTATACTGCAAGACTTGCCGTAAAATCGGCAAAGGGAGCCGATCCGCGCCTGAGACGGACGAGGCGCATGGCTAATCTGAAAAGATTAATTTGATAGTACCTGTCATTATAATTTTATAAAAATTTAAAATATGACATCGATGATATATTTTTAAATTTTAAAATTATAATAGTATAAATCACGTCTACGATCAAAATACTGTAACATGAGATCTTGTCCGTGCAGCTTTCACATTGGAACAAGCTCCTTTGTTTCTAATTACCGTGAGATTCCTGCATACCAAACTTAGCATTATGTCAGGTGTTAAATTAAAGAGAGAGTGTAGAGAGTGCGTTACGTAAGTTTGAATCTATGATTTCACGAATGAACAGTATGACCTTTGCATAACAAATCTTGAAAATGTTGTGGACCAACTTGAAGCTTTGTTTAGTTGTCATGGAATGATTCAGAACAAACTCCGTTCCAACTGCATCGGACTGCCCATGTTTGAAAATGGGTCGGATCAGAAATGACCGTTCGTTGATTCTTCACACTGAAATCTACTTCATCCTAACCTTTTCTCCCCTTTCCCACCTCGGAATGAAGCTATACCTACAACCCTCCAAAACATATCCATATGGTTTGAGCGGATCCACTCATTCCCCTTCGGAAATGAATTTGAAATAATTCTAAGCAAACGAACAAGGTCTAAAGGGTTTGACTTTGATAGCATGCCAGGATTATGTACATGGTTCACCAAGTCACCATTTTGAAAGAAAAAAAAAATCGTAGGGTGCGTTCGTTTCCTGGCTACATCATTTTCTGGCTGCAGCTGCACTGCGCATGGAAGAAAATATGTGGAAGAGACAGCTAAAATGACGCTGCTTTCTGATTGCTGAAACACTGTTTTAGGGCCCCTTCGGCACTAAGGAAAAATGAAAGATTCTCATAGGCTTTAAACCCTATAGAAATAATTCCTATAGAGCCTTTTGGAACCTAGGATTGAGGCCTTGAAAATTCCTATAGGATTGCTTCCTTCAGGCAAATTTTGGAGAATTCTAATATGAGGTCCAACGTCATGTAAAATTCTTTTATGTCTATCTCTCATCTAATTGCTGTGTTTTTTCTGTGCTGTATCCAAATGCTACATTGAAAGTTTTTTTGCATTTCAATTCCTATAGGATTGCAAATAATGTTTAACTTCAATCATATATTTTTCTTATTTCTATGCTTTTTTACAATCCTACGTTTCAAAGAGGCCATAATTGATTTACTCCTAGTTAAAGGATATTTAGTAATTGGCCACTTTTATGGATGGCACGTGTTCATTTGCCATCTTCTCCAATGTATTTATAAATTTAGATACTTAATCTGATTCATTTAGAGATTTGCTACTATTCTATCTGTTAGGTGCCACTTAAGTTGCTGACATAGAATTAAATTAAAAAATTGACTTTTTTTTTACTCTTGTTAGAGATGGAAAATTACATAGCAAATTTGACAGTGGGACAGAGGCTGATTGAAGTGGCGGCAGCACTGGGGCCACGACAAAGGGATGGGGGCTGGGGCGCGCACGGATCGTTGGCAGAGTGTCAGAGGGCAAACTGCCCGATGACGTGTGGGCCATCAGTGGGATCCACATCTTGCAGCCCACGTGTCAGTGACGTTCTGCCGTCTGACGAGCGGCAGTGGAACCTCTTCCGGCTGGGGCGAGGCCCGGACGTGCTAGGGTGGCCAGATGGGACACATCGAGTGGAAATGACAGTGGAAGCAGCGAAAATGAAAGGTAAAATAGTCATTTTATTACTTGTTTCCATGATACTATATAATATGGTGGCAATTAGTTGACATTTAAAAGGAACTTTAAAATCATGTCGGTGGCAAATCTCTAAATGAGCCAGCTTAAATTGTTTAAATTTATAAAGACATTGAGAAAGATAGCAAATGAACATATCACATCCATAAAGGTGGCAAATCTCTAATTTTCTCCCTAGTTAATAGCCGTGGCATTGCAAACGAAGCAGAAACGCGCCGATAATACCAAATGTTGGTACATAAACTCGGATTTTTTTTTGTGTGTGTGCGTGATTGGATAAAGAATGGTGCCTTGGTCTCTTTTTTAGACCGAAACATTGGACCTTGGATTTTACCAAAAATGTTCTTAGCCAGGGTATAGCACGTTTTGGTAAAATCATTCTTCCAGAATGGAGACATTAAAAAAAATTTGGCTACCTCTGCCCCTAAGTCATAGTAGCTTCCAACCAGCTTACTGATCTTCAGCATTCTTAAAACATTACGCGAAGGGAACATTCAGACAATTCGAAAGAATATTGAAAAAAACACATTGATTGTTCTGTACTCCATCGTCCTTTGCTTTTGTTGGTCTTTGTGTACGCTGGGTTTCATCTTATATTCTAGCCTATCCCAACTTGTTTGGGATTAAAAGTTTTTTTGTTGTTGAATGATTGAGATGGATTGTTTTGTACTAAGTTGCAACCTATGCATTTTGTGACAATATATTGTGTGCCCTTCCAACCAATGCATTCGGGTGCATCTGTGCTCAATAGTAGAATCAAACGTCACCAGCCACCTAAAACAGGATATTATTAGTATTATGCTCCAGAGAGACTTTGCATTCTACCAAGAGTTCAGTAAGCTAACAAACAGAATCTTTTCGTAACTTCAATAAAACCTATAGTTACCTTCTGTTCTAAATTTGGAACTGTGATGCTGTCACTGTTCATTCCAGCACCTCAACAATATTTGACACAAACCCACATGATGCGCTATGAGGTGTGAAACCATGTTGGGACCTGGGCAATTCATCTGGCAAACTACAGGTCATGAGAGTGACAGCCCTTGCCAGGTAGTAGTGATCATAATCATTTGTCATCAGCCCTCGTTGTTAACTAAACATTCAGTAAATACTTGGCTTTGAGTGCGACATGGCTTGCTGCACTATTTCAACATCACAAGCATATAGTAACTCTGGGAACGGATTTATAGGAGCATCATCTTTCTAGGGACAACATGGTCCAATTTACCTTCGTGTATGGTATGCTACACTGATCAATTGATCTAATGCTTCTTCATTCTATCTCTACAGAGAATTATCCGTTCTTCTGTACACTGTTGATCTTATGTACTGTGCATGATCATCCAGTCAATTCCAGACCCCCTTTTTTCTTGGATTATGATCGTAAAAGCCTAGCCATATATAATGCTGAACGGACTTTTCTCAAATCATTTTTAAACCCTGCACTACGAAGCCCAGAAATGACAGCACGCTTTGCAGATGCAAGAACATCGTTCCCTTCACGCAAGCAGATCCGCAAGAATTTTGATGCCATATGGTATCTACCCACCTTGCATAGACCATGGACTAGTGATGTGTAAGTAAAATCATCTTTAAGCTTCATGCTGTGCAGTAATTTGATGGCTGCATCCACATCGCGAGATTTGCACAGTGCGTCAATCAAGCAGTTGTACGCTACCACATTTGATTGCATACCCATCATCTCCATGGACCATAACTGCTTCTCTGCAGCCTTGATTTGCCCCATCTTACACAAGCCATTAACCAAAATTGAGAATGTGTACTCATCACTCTCCAGGCCACCTTCTTCCATCATGGCCAAGAGCTCAAATGCATCATCCAGCTTCCCTTCTTGGCAACGAAGGTGAATCAGCATGTTGTAGCATGCATTGTCGAACCTGAAGCCACTTTGTATCAGGAGCTCACTATAGATGTTGGCTTCTTGCATCCGGCCCTTCTTGACCAGCGCACTGATCACCGTGCAGTATGGGAAGGCATCCAAAATGTACCCTCCTTCCAACAGGGATAAAAATGTCTCCAGCCCCTGATCAAACCTGCCATATCTAAAGCAGCACTTCATAACTGTCGTGTACGTGATGACATTAGGAGCATGTCCGGCCCTTCCGAGCTCCCTAAGGACCATGCGGGCATAGCCCACCTTGCCTGACCTGCACAACCCATTGATCATGGTGTTGTAAGTCACAATGCCGATGGGGAGACGCACCCTCTGCAGGCACCTGAACATCCTATATGCGTTTGTCGCATGGCCAGCTCTGAACAGTCCGTCAAGGAGTGTATTGTATGTGGTGGCGCACGGCTCGACGCCCTTGTCAGTCATATCAGAGAACACACGGTAGGCGTCCTCAGGGTGGCCGGACTGGAACAGGCAATGCATGAGGGTGTTGTAGCTCCAGACATCAGGGGCGATCCCGGACCGGAGCATTTCGTCGAACAAGTCGAGGGCGCGCATGGGGAGCCCGGAGCGTGTCGCACCAGCAATGAGTGAGTTGTAGGTGACAGCGTCGGGACTCACCCCTGCCTCCCGCATCCGATGCACAACGGCAATGCCGGCGTCGAGGCCCGCGGCGCGGCAGTGCGCGGCGAGGAGGGTGTTGTAGGTGACGACGTCCGGGGGAAGGCCGAGGCGGATGGCGTCGATGAGGACGGACTCCGCGCGGTCGAGGCTGCCGCCGCGGCAGAGAGCGGCGAGACCGACGTTCATCAGCCGCGTCGATAGCTTCAGCTGAGCGCGCGTACGGATCATGGATCCGCTCCCAACTCCCCTCCGCCGCGAGATTCTCTTCCGGGCTCCGCTGCGCTCCGATTACTGCCTGGACTCCCATTCCAGTGGCTATTTGCAGTTTCGCTAGGAGCAAGGCGGTGGCCGCCTTGTCATGGAGACACAGCTCGGCCGCGCGCGCCGGCGCCGCCGCCGGGTATTCGAAGGCTCGGGAGTTGTGGGAAAGGAATATGCAGACCGCGAAGGGAGAGGAGGGCTGCTGCCTGCTAGCGGGCCCCGAATGTCATGAACACATCACCAACGTGTTGCATGGGGATTCGGGCTATTTGTCGTATCACTTTGAGTACACTTTTCATCCATTCCATCAAACTAGTTAATGATATGTAGGGTTTGATTTTACATGTCATTGATTTAATGTAGTGGTATAGATGAAAAGTGCAACTAAAGTGATGGTACAGATAAAATTATTCTATTCAGCTAGGGTCCTGTTTAGTTGACTACTAGACAGCCTAGTATTTAGTGGAACAGATTTAGACTTCATCGTGAGAATTCAAGATTCTAATGACCTGTGAAAATCTATATAAAAGTTTATTGTGAAAAGTTGTGATATAAAAGTTGAAACGTACAAGTAGATTATGAGATTACATATTACGAATTGTGGATAGTGTGAGACAAAATCTGACAAAAACTGAGAGAGAATAGATTGCAAAATTTTGGATTTTGAGTGGTTTAGCTAGTGAAATCTAGGATAAAGGTTGTGCTATTTATTTGCACTACCACTGCAAGAAGCAAAATCTTAAAATCTGTAGTGTAAACAAATAGGGCCTCATAGCAGCCAGACTAGATACATATACTTTTTATTTTTAAATTGATGTCTCAATTGACTTCTAATATAAACTTGACCATTCGTTGTATTAAAAGAATAATTCAAATGTGTAAAATTTAAAAACGTGATTCAAATAACTTTAATGATAAATCAAATAATAGTAAAATATATGATATTTATAAAAAAAAAATTAAATAAGATGAATAGTCAAAGTTGATGTTAGAAGTCAATAATAACATCAATTTAGAAACAGAAGGAGTAATAGGTTGTTTGGTTGGTCGCATTGATAGAGTTGGATTGAGAAGAGTCATTGATTGCATGAATATATAATACATTAGATTAAAATTTAAAAATAATAAATTATTAATTATCATCTTAATTTAAATAGATAATATAATACTCTATCCGTCTCTTTTTATAAGTCATTTTGGATCTAGGCACGAGAATTAAAAAAAATTAAAAAGATGGGATATTCTAAAAATGAGGATGAGAGATAGAGTGATGTATTGAGTAAAGAAAAAATTATCGAGAAAAGTGACTTATAATTTGGTAAAATTTGAAAAGTTTATATTAACTTATAATTTGAGATGAAGGGAGTACTTATTATATTATATTCAATCTTAATTATGGTGAAATATATTAATATTATGAAATATATAGTAATTAATAACTAATTATTTATTTATATTGCATACCACGAGCCTAACTTGCTGGAAACAAGCTTCCCCATATTTCCAAGGAGCAAAGCTAAAAGTTATCAAGGAAAGTGACTTATAATTTGGTAAATTTTAAGAAGTTCATATTAACTTATAATTTGAGACAAAAAGAGTACTTATTATATTATATTCAATCTTAATTATAGTGAAATATATTAATATTATAAAATATATAGTAATTAATAACTAATTATTTATTTATATTGCATACCACGAGCCTAACTTGCCGGAAACAAGCTTCCCCATATTTCCAAGGAGCAAAGCTAAGCGGTCCTCGCTACACAAGCGGAGCCAGACTCGAGCGTCGATGCAGCCTGGTTGGCGCACGCGCTCAGCCTGGCTACTCTGCGGCTAGGCATTCAAACGTACCCCTAGCAGCCTAGCACCATAGCAAACGAATATAATCCATCAACCAAATATTATTTCTTGGAGGAAACTCAAATTCAAGGGCAGTTGTCTTGATATGTTTGGGAAAAAGCTCAATTTGAGTTGAAAGGAGCTGATTTTTGATAGAGTATTGGTGGATCTGTACGAGAAAAGACCGATTTTGTCTCACCTGCTGAGGGGATAGACCATTGGACCTAGAGCCATCGTTGTCGGATGACATGCTCGTTGGATTCTTTTATGATGAGATATCTGTTTATTAGATACACACAGCGTTTTTTTTATCTATTATAACTCATGCATAACAATTAAATTTAGAGATGAGCTCGTTCTCAAACACATGTCTTCTTTCTTTTGAAAATAGATATCTAATGATTTTATTATAATTAAAAATATTAGAGAAGACCAAATGAAGCACGGAGAAAAATTTAAATATGCTCAAAACCAGCAAGACATGTTTGACCTCGGAGGAGAGTCAATCTAACTCGGAGTCGAGTTGCCCTCAGATTACAAGAGCAGTTTGTACTAAAATAGACGCTCAAAGAGCATACAGGATACGTTTTGGACGTTTTAGATATAGTTGAAAAACTAAGAAATAACCTTTGCAACGGTATCGGTCTCATCTACAAATTCGACCAGAGTTACGAGGAATCATTAAAACAAAATAACGTCCATAATCTGCCTTGGTGCTGCAACACTGTCTTTTGACCTTTGAACCGTGTATCTTTTTAAAATCCATTAGTGTTAGAGTTTGCTCTTAAAGTCGTACTAAACTCTATATAATCAGTAGTCGTCGTCATTAAGTTTAAGTTTTTTATTAGTTTTTATCTATAAACAGTTTTGTCGTTTGACTGTTTGTTAATTTTTTAACTTCGTGATTTAATTTAAATTTCGTAGTTGAGTTGCGTTCTTCTTTGTTTTTGTTTGTATTATCTGATTCGCAGGCTAAAATTAGCCTTTTTGACGAGATCAATTGTGTGCGCATGGTTGATAACCAAAGAAAAAGTGATGCTGTGATTACGAAGTTCGAATTGTGTTGATTTGAGATCGAATCAATTATGTGTCGTATCTTTCACCAAATCAAGAGTTATCACGATCTAATGAGAGATCGAAAACCACGTGAACATCACTTCATGCCTTGCTCCATGCTTCCCTCACCTCATTCTACTGTATATGTAAGGTGTTGCTCTGTGTCATTGACATGCATCAGCTGTTGCACACTGATTTCCTCCTACTCCTACTTTCATTGAGCATTGACTTCTTTCTGTGAACGCAAAGAGCGCAACTTAGATCTCGTTTGGTATGGATTTTTAAAAAATATCTTTTTTAAAAAGCTAGCTTCTTAAAAAAGCAGTTTTTTTTAAAAATAGATTCTTTATAAAAAGCACTTTTTAAATCGTTGACAAAATAGTTTTTATTATGATACCAATATAAAAATAACTAAAAAAGTTATAAAAAGCTAAATTTTTAGTGTTTTTAACTTTTAATACAAACTAGAGAAATACTTTTTAAGAAAAGAAGATCTTTTAAAATCGTCTGATGAGTTTTTTAATCCAAAGCAAAAGCGTACTTTAAAAATCCATACCAAACAAATCCCTAATCAGATCCTAATCAGATTCTACGAGGGCTCCAGACGCCAAGCATATGCGCGCACAACTGAAATCAAAACGAAACCCAGATAAAGGAACGAAACGAAATCGAGTTCCGAACTTCCAATTATAACACCGGAGCCGGCGACGGCATCCTTCACCTACACAATCGAGTTCCAATGAAGCCCAACACGGCCCAACACGGCTGGTGTGTCCGTCTCCGACGGTCCGACCCGACCTGCCAGCCCACACATAACAGGCACACTCTTGTTTTGTCAATCCTCTTCCTCCTTCCGTTCCGTCAAAAATCCTCTTCCTCCTTGCTTCATCCACCAGGCACTTTCCAGGTGAGGAAACTCGAATCAACATCTCGTATCTTGATTTGTTTGGGGAAAGAGTCGATCAATCCGAGTTGTACGGAGCTGATTCCGATAGAGTATCGGTGGATCTGCAGGCAGGAGGGAAGGCGGAGCTCGTCTCGCCCGCTGGAGGCGATGAACCTGGAGGCGTCGCTGCCGGACGACGTGCTCGCGGGAATCCTCCGCCGCCTCGCTCCGCGCTTCCTCGCCGTGTCCCGCTGCGTCTGTAAGGCGTGGTGCCGTGTCGTCGACACCCGCCGCCTGCTGCGCGCTGACCTCCTCCCGCTCTCGTTGGGGGGCATCTTCTTCAACTGTCAGGACCTACATTCCACGCAGTTCCTCTCCCGCCCCACGACGGGGGCCGCCGTCTCTGGCCGGCTCGACTACACGGCGTCTAAAGGCACGGCGCCTGATATTCCCGAGGACTGGCCCCTCACGTACGTCCAAGATCAGTGCAATGGTCTGCTCTTGCTCTATCACTGTGTGGTTAACCCTGCCACACAGCAGTGGGCGCTCTTGCCCCCGCGCCCGCCACGGCCCCAGCCTCACCCTTCTTGGGGCATGGAGAGTGTTTTAACAGAGGAGTTCCTTGTGTTTGACCCCATCCTATCGCCCCACTGGGAGTTGTTGATAGTGCCTCATTTTCCTATCAATCTTAACGAATGTGATGGATCTGAATGGCCTCCGTCCACATTGAGTCTATCTATATTTTCATCAAAAATTGGTTCCTGGGAGGAGAGGAAATTTTGTCGGGATAAGGTGATCACAAGGATGTTACCTGGAAGGTTTGGGTCAATACGATTTGCAGTACATCAGTGTGCCTACTGGCGAGAAGCACTTTATATAATCTGCTCTGATCAATTTCTTATGAGGTAAACAACTATTCTTTAGGCGTCGTCATGGCAGGCTTTTTAATTTAGTAAAATTTTTGTTGCAGAATATCACTGTCAGACAATACATATCAATTAATTAGATTGCTGGCAGAAGATGGAGAGACCATAAGGAATGTAGATTATTTGTACCTAGGAAAATCAGGCAATGGGATATATTGCGCATCATCTTTCCAGGAGTCCCACCTTCAAGTTTGGTTCCTTAACCATCAGACTGAGTGGGTGTTGAAGCACTCCAATGACATTTGTCCCATCCTGCCAAATCTGGACAAGTACGACATACACCGTCGTGGACCTTGGATCTTACAAGAATTTAACTTTTGTAAATCTGACCTTGAGTATTACTGCTTTGAGGATTTTGATTTTGATGATGAAGATTCTGCTGAGGAGCACAACAATGAAGCAGTGGTAGACGAGAAATTCGAGTGGGATTCTGACAATGATAATGTTCTGGAACCTGGAAGTAGCATCAATAATTCCTTTATCGATATTCTTGGATTTCATCCTTTCAAAGAGGTTGTCTTTTTACTAAGTACTAGATTTGACAGGATGCTCGCATACAATTGGAGTACCTCAAAGCTTCAAGATTTGGGTAAGGTTTTCCCGAAATTCTATACGGATCGTGGTCGTTATGGATTCTACCACCATGCAATCGTAACGATGTCGTTCCCATACACACCCTGCTGGTTGGGGGAGCTCTCTGAAAAACTAAATTTAGAAGCTCAGGTACAAGATTAGAATGTGTTTGTTGCAAGCTATTTGAAGGAAAAACTACCAACATTCTTGTCATTTGTTTTTTTTTGTTATTTAATATTTATATACAGATTGTACCCTGGAAAAATAAATTTGGACAATCCAGTCAAAATTTCATAGATTACCCTGCTCTTCTTAGTCCAATTGATTTGCGATTGTTGCTGCGACGAGGGTTTCGTTTCCTTTGTTTGAAATGTACGTTGATTTGCTGCTAGAAAATTACAGTACTACTAGTTTTTTGAGTAGGGGACGTGGCTTGTTACTGATTCGTCATCCAGTACTATGCTAAAAACACGTATTGGTGGTGAGCGGTCGTCGTCCGTCGTGCGTCCTCCCACTCTGACAAGAATGGTTCCTCTTCCTCTCGCCTAGTTGC
>BCLH01000040.1:102241-136746 GCA_001602315.1 Zoysia pacifica | reverse complement strand
CCCTGCAGATCCGCGCCCCAAGAGCTCTCCCCCACCGTCTCCCTGCGATGCTGCGCCGTCATCCCTTCTGCCTGCCTGGCCTCCTCTCCATGGGCGAATCCACAACTATGGTGAGCTCTGGCACTCTTCCATAGCTGGCTGCTGGCGACAACCTCCATGACTGCTATGGTCTGCTCTGCTGCATTGTGTTGGCACCGAGAAAAATAAACACAACGTAACTGTTTTTAAATTGATTGATGTTACCGTTGACTTTTAATTTCAACTTATCATTTATTTTATTCAAATTTTTTAATAAAAAATATATATTTTATTATAATTTGATTAATCATTACAGTTATTTGAATCAAGCTTAAAATGTTACATATTTGAACTAATTTTTTGAATAAAAGAAAAGTTAAAAGTAAGATTAAAAATCAACAGCGGAGGGAGTATACATCTCTTTGCGACGTGGCCGTGGACTAGTCCAATACGAGCTCATGTCATTGCAACATTCCAGCCGTCTGGTCGCATGGGAAAAAAATAAAAAATAAAAACTAAAAATGATACTAAATTAGAGTTACTCCGTATCTAACTGTGGCACAGAGAATGCATGGTACTGGTTTCAACCATAGATTACACATTCAATGATATAGAGGATACAAATATCAACTACAATTTGGAGAAATGATTTGCCTTTGACCCTCACTTAGCTTAGTAATTGTTTTTTTCTTGATATTAAGAAGTAACTCTTATATTCACCACCTGTGTTCATTTTTTCATACCACGTTTTTTATGTCTATTTTGTTGATCATTTTTACTATAAGTTATAATAAATTTGCCATAGGTTGATTTTAATCCTGGATCCGCCAATCCACTCACATCCGACTTTACGTCTGGCTGCTTCGATAAAACTCGAATCTCGGCCTTCCTCCTGCCTCTCCCTCTCGCTGCACCTCAGCTCGCACTGACGCCCTCTGCGCCGTGCTCCCCCACAGCATCCCACCTCCGCATCTTGTCCCACCTATACCAACGCCTCCGTTCCCTGCTCCTCCAATCCCACGCCATGGTCCCCATCCTTTTCACAACCGACGCCGCAATGTACACGCCACTCGGCGGCATGGGCAAGGAGCGCACCAGCAGCTCCTATGCTAGCAGCGAAGCCGCCTACGACGCCAACCTCTGGACGCACGACTCCCGCGGCCTCCGCCCAGTCTTCAGGTCCACTTTCGATTTCTGCTTATATCAACAGCTTTCACTAAGAAAAGTTCCTGTTAGACTTGTCGAGATCACATACCCCGGGTACCTGACAGCCCGTGCTCGAACGCGTAAGGCCCCGAATTAGGGGTCGGGTGACCGTGGGATCTGACCCCCTAGGCAGCGATCTACGACAGCCAAGTCTTAGCCGCGCTAAGACGCACGAAGACTTCGGCCTCCAAAAGCCGACCCCCAGGGAGTAGGTGCCGCGTTATGGCACATTTACTCTGCTGGCCAACTGCCATCTGTCCTAACGGGACAGGACAAAATTCATCACAGCGACACTCCAGCAGAAAGCTGCAACGGCTGCTGGACAAGACACGACAGCACTGTAGCCGGCATAGCAGTGCCGGACAGGCACCACAGTGCCCGCCGCTGCGCGCGACGCGACAGGTCATGACCACGCTTGGACGAAGCGAAATGAAGGCGACAACAGCGTAAGGACACACCTGTCGGCGAGACGGCAAGATCGCGTAGGACTCACCACTTGTAACCCCGGACCCCCTTTATATAAGGAGGACCCGATGAGCGATAGAGAAACAACAAAATGACAAAAGAGAATGACAAAAGAGAACAACAAAAAACACACCGAAGAACACCACTAGCATCCAAGGTTCTTGCATCCCACCGAGCAAGTATCCACGTCCATTCGCCTCTTTCGACCCGCTCTGGATCCTCTCGCGAAGAGAAGATCCGCCCTTGTATCGTTATCATCGAGATAACCCGCTCTCTGGACGTAGGGTATTATACCGCTCGAGGTGGCCCGAACCAGGTTAAAAATTTACTTGAGTCTTCTCTAGACTAGGCCACATCGAATCCGAAGGCACACCTCCCTTGCGATTGAATATTTACTGTGCCGGTGGTCAGAACGCCGACAGTTGACGCGCCAGGAAGGGGGGTTCTCTTTTGGTGTGCTCTCGCTTCGGTTTTTCGATGGCTTCCTACTTTGCTGTTATGGGAGACATTTCGGTCTCTCGTCTTCGCTTCGGGGGCTACACGGTTGCTGTTTCTGAAGATGGTCGGTCGTGCCAAGTCCCCACCTTCGCCTCTGGATAGGCTTTTCGCTTCGGGAGCCTGAACTTCGTCGCAGACAAAGGTGGCGAGCTGTGCCTCCAGGCTCCGTGCAAGAGGCGTCCTATTCGATGGCGCCGGAGCCATCTTATTTTGGGGCATGACTCGTCAAGGGAGTGCTTCATCCTCCACGCCCGAAGGGCACGGAACCGGCGACTCCCGGCAATACGCCGGGCGTCAACCTGTCCCCGCGCCCCGCGGTAGACACCGTCGGCCAGGTCTGGCCGCCCTCGAGACGCGCTGGCAGCCCCGAGCCTAGGGGCAAGGCTGCAGCCGGGCCCAGCGATGCGGCACGAGCCCGAAGACGGTCCACCTACCAGCAGCTAGCAGCTGGAGGGCCGCCGACCTTCGACACCCCGCTCGAGAACCTCGCTGCGGCAGCATGCGTCCTCGACGGGACCGCTGCTCCCGAGGATCCAGCACGGAGGGAAGTGTACGACCGCGTACGCTTCTACCTCGGCAGCGCGCTTCAACAACCAGAAGCGTCCCTCCGACCCCAGCAGTCGGAGACAAGAAGTAACCGTCGGTCCCACGATCGGTGGAGCTCGACGCGCGACAGCTGAGCCGAGGAACGAAACCCTCGACACCACGCAGGGTCGGTCCTCCCGCGACTCGGCCCCAACCGCGACGCCCGCGGAACCATCGACGCCAGACAGCAGGCGAGGAGTGAGCTCCGTGTCGAGTCTCGGCTGAGGCGCTCACACGAGCGCTACTACCGACGCGGCTCCCTCGACTCCAGAAGCCCAAGCCCTGACGGGGTCGGGCCCAAGGCGTTTGGATCGCTCATCCGGCACGTGAAATTCTCGCAGAGATTTCGCGCCCCGATCACCATCGGCCACTACAACGGAGAGACGAACCCCGTCCACTGGCTCGAGGACTACCGCCTCGCCTGTAGGACCGGAGGAGCGGATGACCTGTTCGCCATCCAGTACCTGCCGCTCTTCCTCACCGACTTGGCCCAAGGGTGGCTCGAACACCTCCCCGAGGGTTGCATTCAAAACTGGAGCGACCTACGCCGAATCTTCGTGGGTAACTTTCAAGGGACTTACACGAGCTCAGGTAACTTCTGGGACCTCAAAAATTGTAAGCAGAAGCTCGACGAGTCGCTCCGAGACTACATCCAGCGCTTTTCACGAAAGCGCAATGAGCTCCTCAACGTCAGCGACGTCGACGTCATCAACACCTTCACCTGCGGCACGATGTCCAAGGCGCTCGTCCATAAGTTGGGCCAGAGGAACCCTCGAACGGCCCGAGACTTCCTCGACATCGCTACAACCCTCACCACAGGAGAAGAGGCCGTGCAGGCCAACTTCGACCGAGGTCGGGCAAAGGACGAAAGGTCGGGGACTGACCGTCTGGGGGACCGCCCCTCTGACCGGCCCGCCGACCGCCGCAACGAGCGGGGTGGCGGCAGCTTGAGCAGCAAGAAGGGCAAGGGTCGGCGCCACGACGACGACATCATGGCCGCCGCTGACCGGCCAGCCGGACCCCCGACCAAGAAGCCAGCCAACCACGACGGCCGCTTCGAAAAGATGCTCGACTGGCCCTGCCCCAACCACTCCGTGCCGGTCAAGCACACCCTCCAGAATTGCCACCTGGTAAGGAGGTTCTTCAAGAGCGGGCTCCAGCCCGACTCCTCGGCGGCCAAGCCCGACCCCCAATCCAAGGGGGCCGAGGAAGACGTCGGCGCAGCCTTCCCCAAGCCGGAGGACTGCCTCATGATTTTTGGCGGCCCCGCAAAGTACAGCGAGTCTCGTGGTCGTCAGAAGAGGACTTGGCGCGAGGTCAACGCTGCCGACCCTGCGGTCCCCCGCTACCTCAAGTGATCCGAGGCCTCGATCACCTTCGATCGGGCTGATCACCCGGACCACGTTCCGCAGCTCGAGCGCCTCTCGCTGGTGCTCGACCCCATCGTCAGCTCTGTGCGCCTATCGAAGGTGTTCATGGACGGAAGAAGCGCTCTCAACATCCTCTACGCCGACGCTTTCCGGGCGATGAAGCTGACGGAAGTCGACCTCCGCCCGACCCACGCTCCGTTTCACGGAGTCGTCCCCGGAGGCTACGCAACGCCCTTCGGACAGGTCACGCTCCTAGTCACATTCGGTGATCGGAGCAATTTCCGGACCGAGTCGCTCACCTTCGAGGTAGTCGACTTCACAGGCGCCTACCACGCCATCTTGGGCCGGCCATGCTACACGAAGTTCATGGCCATCCCTAACTACGTCTACCTGAAGCTGAAGATGCCTAGGCCGAAGGGCGTCATTACGGTCTCGTCGGGTTTCCAACACGCCCTTCGGATCCCTCTGCTATGTCACAATGCCATTCGGGTTCAAGAACGTTGGTGCCACGTACCAGCGCTGCATGCAGAAGTGCTTTCACGACTAGCTGGGTCAGAACCTGGAGGTCTATGTCGACGACATCGTCATCAAAACTCGGCAGGCGTCCGACCTCGTCCAAGACCTGGAGGAGACATTCACGAAACTCCGACGCTATCGGATCAAGCTGAACCCCGAAAAATGTGTTTTTGAGGTACCTTCAGGCAAGCTGCTCGGCTTCGTCATCTTCGAGCGGGGGATCGAAGCGAACCCCGAAAAGATCTCTGCGATCCTCAACCTCGGGCCCATCAGCAACGTCAAGGGCGTCCAAAGACTGACCGGATGCCTGGCGGCCCTCAGCCGCTTTATCTCAAGGCTCGGCGAAAAAGCGATGCCTTTCTACTGGCTGCTACGAAAAGCAGAGCGGTTCACCTGGACCACCGAGGCCCAGTTAGCCTTCGATCGGCTTAAGGCCCTGCTCTCATCGCCGCCGATTCTTGCATCCCCGACTCTAGGGAAGACCCTTCTCCTCTATATCGCAGCGACCTCGAAAGTCGTCAGCATTGTCCTCGTCGTCGAGCGAAGCGAGGAGGATCGGGCCCTGTCTGTTCAGCGGCCTGTCTACTTCGTTAGCGAGGTGTTGGCCGACACCAAGACTCGGTACACCCAGGTGGAGAAGCTGATCTACACCGTCCTCATCACAAGCCGCAAGCTGCGACACTACTTCATGAGCCACTCCATCCGCGTCATCACCAGCTTCCCGCTCGGTGAGATCGTCGATGGCAAGGACACGATCGAGCGCATCACCACGTGGGCCATGGAACTCCTAGGGCTCGACGTCGCTTTCGTCCCTCGGCAGGTCATCAAGTCCCAGGCCCTGGCCGACTTTGTCGCTGACTGGACCGAGGCTTAGGAACCGTCGGCCCCCGGCAGCGTCGTGTACTAGACGATGTACTTCGACGGGTCCTGCATGCTCAAGGGCCCGGGAGCTGGGGTTGTTCTGATCTCCCCGAAGGGAGACAGGTTCCGCTACGTGCTGCAGCTGCAATTTCGCGTCTCCAACAACGCGGCCGAGTACGAGGTGCTCCTCTACGGTCTGCGAATGGCCACCACCCTCGGCGTTCAGCGCCTCTACGTCAAGAGCGATTCCGAGCTAATCGTCAGTTAAGTCATGAAGACTTCCAGCTACCGAGACCCAAAATGGAAGCCTACTGTCAAGAGGTCCGCAAGCTCGAAGACAAGTTCGATGGACTCGAACTCCATCACGTTCAACTACGAGATAACTAGGCCGCCGACGCTCTCGTCAAGATGGGCTCGGAGCGTGAGCCGGTCCTCGACGACGTCTTCCTCGAAGTCCTCATCAAACCCTCCATCAGGGTCACGGAAGGGCCGCCCGTTGAGGGATCGAGCAGCGAGCCGACCCCAGGACCAGGGGCAGAGATCATGGCACTCGCCCCCGACTGGTCCCGCGACATCTTCGCTTACCTTCAGGACGGCACTCTGCCGGCAGACGCCAACGGAGCCAGAAAGATCATGCAACAGGCCAAGACCTACGTCATCTCGGAAGGTGAGCTCTACAAGCGAAGCACGAGCGGTATACTGCAGCGCTGCATCCCTCAGGAGAAGGGTATGCACCTACTCGACGATATCCACTCGGACATCTGCAGTCACCACGCCGGACCCAGAACTCTCGTCGGCAAAGCCTTCCGCCAAGGCTTCTACTGATCGACGGCTATAGCCGACGCTGAGAAACACGTTCGGGCCTGTCAAGGCTGTCAGTTTTACGCCCGACAGACGCACCTACCGGTCTAGGAGCTCCAGACGATCCCGATTGCCTGGTCCTTCGCTGTCTGGGGACTCGACGTTCTTGGACCGTTCAAAAGAGGACCCGACGGCTTCACCCATCTCTTCGTCGCCATCGACAAGTTCACCAAGTGGATTGAGGCCGAGCCGGTGCCCAACATCACTTCAACTCGAGCGGTCGGGTTCGTCTGTAACATTATTTGTCGGTTTGGGGTCCCGAACACCATAATCACCAACACGAAACTGCCGCACCCTCCGAAGGCGCCGCCGTCGGTGGCGGCGCTGGCAGCTCCACCTCCGCCTCTCCAGCGTCGGACGAGGGGGACGATTCCGCCTTTTCAGCCGCCTCCGGCGTTGAGAGTGCGACGTCCTCGATGGCCTCCACGCCTGAGGGCTCTAGGCTCTCGCCGATTGCCGCCTCGCACCGACCTCCGTCGCTGGCCTCGACGCCCGACCCGCCGGCCGATGGGCCGCTCGTTGGTGTCTTAGTGCCGACTCCCTGTGGCGCTCTGAGCGTCGTCGGACCCCTATTCACAAAGCGATTAGCCGATGAACGAGATACGAAGATAAAACTGCGAAAGCCTTACCTCGCCGACCGACGACGGATCCGGATGGTTGGACGGCTCGGGGTCTGGCCCCCCGACGGAGAGGCGACAGTGGCTCCGGCTCCACCACGGCCACCTCGGCCGTGCGAGGTGGGGAGTCCACGGGACTCCCAGAGCTGACGGCCACCGCCTCCAAGGGGTCGACCCTCGCCCTCTTCGCGGCCGAACCCTGCTCCTGCTGCTCCTCGGAGGAGGAGCTCAGACCCTCGAAAGGGTCCGATTCTTCAGCGGCGGCGGCGGCAACCGCCTCCACTAGAGCGGCCGAGCTCTGGCTCGCCGACGATTCGCCCTCGGCCTTCGAGCTGAAGTACGACCCCGCCGTCGGCTTTGCGGGTGAGGCTGTGGGTCCCGCGCTGCTGGACAGGTAGTCCAGGAACCTCACCTTTGCCTTCCGCTTTCTGTCGGTCCTCCTCGGCCTCGGCGCCGCTGCGGAGCTGGGTTCGGCCCTCCGCTGGGTCAGCGCTTCGGCAAAACTGGTCGCGGCCTCGGTTGCGGTCGTGGCCGCCGGCGGACCCTATAAGACATCGAGATTAGTCTCACGCAACGACAAACTGCTACGTTCGAAATAGAAAACTCACGCTTACCAGCTGGCGATGATCTCTGTTGAGGGGACGAGGCCCCCGATCGAGGCAACCCTCGGCGTCTTTGAAGACCACCGTGGTCCGGGCGAGGATGCCCTTGTCGGAGAGAGGCCGACCACGGACTTCGCAGATCTCGTCGTTCGGCCCCTCGTATTCCCCGATGCTGTGCACTCGGCGGCGCAGCGGCATGATTCGGCGACTCATGGCGACGCCGAAAACCGTCGTCCCGGTCAGCCCCTGCTTCCGGAGGCGCCGAATCGCCTCCAAGTGAGGTCGAATCGTCTCGACCTTGGCCGCCGAGAGTTTCGACTTCCAGGACCCCGTCGCTCGGGGCACCAAATCTTCGAAGGGTGGAAGCTGAGGGTCAGCGTTGTCGATGTAGAACCACGACCTCTTCCAGCCCTTCAACGAGGTCTTTAGGTCGACCTCGATGTACTCTTGAGACTCTCGAGTCCGGATGACGCCGCCGACGCGTCTGCCGACCCCAGTTTTCTTCAACGTCTGGAGACTAACGAGGAAGAAGTACCTCCACAGTGGGAGGCTCGGTCGGATGCCCAAATACGCCTCGCAGAGCATAACAAAGACGGCGGCGTGGAGAATCCTGTTCGGCGCCAGCTGGTGGAGCCGGGCGCCGTACTGATTGAGGACCCCGCGGAAGAAGCTGGAGACGGGCAGCCCCAGCCCGCGCTCGTGGTACGCCAGGAAGCTGACGATCTTCTCCGGCGGCGGCGCGGGCGTAAAGTGGCCGTGGCCGCCCACCCAGCCCGCCGACTCCTGCGGGACCATGCCGGCGAGGCTCCTCCTCCTGAGCAGAGCGTCGTCGACGCACGAAGGTTCCCACTCGGACATTTTACAGGTGGCAACGAGCGTAATGAAAACGCGAACAGAAGCAACGGCGATCGCCGGACCTAACGACGCTACGGCAAAAAGCAGAGCTAACGAGCACTCGCGAGCGATAGAAAGGTCAAACACGAAACAAGAAAGCTGGGTGAAAACGCGAAGTTACCGCGCCCTTCCTTTTATAGAGCCCGGGCAATTACTGCGCCCCTCCATAATCGATCATGGAGTGACTGCGTGATCGCGGGAGTAACTGCTCGATCGTGGGCTCGCGCCCGAGCGGTCCGTGCCTGACCCGCTGACGAGAGGGCCCGTGCCGTACCTCACCGCCTCCGCCGCGGACAGGACGGTAACGATTACTCCGACAAGACGGTTGTCAGAGCACGTCTGGCACGCGACATGACGCGAGCGATCGAACCGCCGCGCCCCCGATGACCATCCGATCGAATTCAAGTCAACCGCCCGGATCGACTGGCGATTCAAATTTCTGAACGGTCCGATTGCCCTCCACGTGGAGGCACGGAAGCCGTCCGATCCCCGTAACCGTCACGGCAGATTCGCATAAGGGGAGGCGAACGAACGAAGCCTCCCACGATCGACTGACCGATAGCCGGGGCCACCGAGCAAACCCGATCAGGCACTGATCATGGCAGAGCCTAGGCGCGACGCTGATCATGGACAGGAACCGCATTGAGCCGGTCTGAGTTAGGCGTCTTACCGAACGAAAGACTGAGAACAACCTTGGCCCGACCTTGATGGTCGAAACGACACGTGCACGTAAAACGAAACCCCCAACGATCGGCTAATCGACAGTCAAGACCATCAGGCCAAATCGAACGATCGGGCGCTGATCATGGCCTTGGCCTAGGCGAGACGACTGATCATGGATAGAGACCGCGTCGAAACCGGCCCATCCTAGGCGTCTTACCGAACAAAAAGACCGAGACTGACCTCGGCCCAACCTAGACAATCGGAACAACGCATAGCCGGCCCCTCGGGTCCCCACTAGGCTCGGGGGCTAGGCCCACGGAGCGCTTTCTAACGCATCCGAAATAACCGACCATCGGCGAATGATGGTCCGCACAACGTTTTAGTTCACGACCGACCCTCCGGATGGCTCGAGGGCTACGCCCTACGGATTACAACGAACCTCGGCAACGATCAGCCCAGCGCCGCCTCAACCAAAGGTTGCAAACGGCGCCAGGCTCGGGGGCTACTGTCGAGATCACATACCCCGGGTACCTGACAGCCCGTGCTCGAACGCGTAAGGCCCCGAATTAGGGGTCGGGCAACTGCGGGATCCGACCCCCCTAGGCAGCGATCTACGACAGCCAAGTCTTAGCCGCGCTAAGACGCACGGAGACTCTGGCCTCTGAAAGCCGACCCTCAGAGAGCGTCCCCTGGGGACTAGGTGCCGCGTTATAGCATATTTACTTCGCTGGCCAACTGCCATCCGTTCTGACGGGACGGGACGAAATTCACCACGGCGACACTCCAGCAGAAAGCTGCAACGGCTGCTGGACAAGACACGACAGCACTGTAACCGGCACAGTAGTGCCGGACAGGCACCACAGTGCCCGCCGCTGCACGCGACGCAAAGGGTCACAACCACGCCTGGACGAAGCGAAATGAAGGCGACAACAGTGTAAGAAACCACTTGTTGGCGAGACGGCAGGATCGCGTAGAACCCACCACTTGTAACCCCGGGCCCCCTCTATATAAAGAGGACTCGAGGAGCGATAGAGAAACAACAGAACGACAAAAGAGAACAACAAAAAACACACCGAAGAACACCACTAGCATCCAGGGTTCTTGCATCCCACCGAGCAAGTACCCACATCCATCCGCCTCTTTCGACCCGCTCTGGATCCTCTCGCGAAGAGAAGATCCGCCCTTGTAACGTTATCATCGAGATAACCCGCTCCCTGGACATAGGGTATTACATCGCTCGAAGTGGCCCAAACCAAGTTAAAAATCTCCTTGAGTCTTCTCTAGACTAGGCCACATCGAATTCAAAGGCACACCTCCCCTGCGATCGAATATTTACTGTGCCGGTGGTCAGAACGCCGACAAGACTGCATTCGACGACCTCTCTATCTTCTTCAAAGATTATCCTTAGAAATTGCCAAATGTGTAATGAAAGTGAGAGTAAGAAAATAAATGCTGGAAGAGATGGAGAAGCCTCTTGCTTGAGAGACCAGGCCGAGGGCATCAATGATTTGTAGGTTCTCTTGCCATTCCTCTGCTCTATTCATATTCCAAATGCTTGTGTTTAGTGCTCACTAGATGCTCGATAAAATGTCTGAGAGAGGCTTGTTTTATCACTTATGACAATTGTTGACGCTCGGATCGGGCCAACACGCGCGCGCGTCCGTGTGCAAAAGCAGAACGGAGAGATCGTGAAAACCGGAAGTTCCGGTTTGCCAAACCGGAAGTTCCAGTTTTGGCTGAATCACAACAGCACCTGGTTATTAATGTCAAACCAAAACTTTCGGTTTTGATTGAATCACAGCACCTGGTTATTAATGTCCAAGAGGGCTCCGTGTGGATGAAGACTTCTTAGGTTGGTCTAGGCTCAATCAGGCCAGCTAGACCCTCTTCATCGCCATCGAGATGTGAGAAAAAGAGAATTAGAGTTTGAGAGAGGGGCTAGGGTTAAAAAATGCAAAACATGTAAAGTAGATTGATAATGTGGATTCGGATGCCCTCAATCGGCCGTCAGCCTCTCTTCATGATCTATGGATGCTTGGCTTGCAATGTGGCTCTCCCATCGCCCAGTATTTATAGTAGACTTAGCAGGCATTATTGTATGCAATAATAATGCAAGACAAATGAATTCTATGTATGCCAATTCAGCAAGCAAACGTTCAATGAACACTAATTGCTTGCAGGAAGACTGATTTTCTAAATATGTTGCATTAACCATTCTTATAATGAGTGGAGCTGGTAATATTTAGCAACTGATAGAACTGGTATAGACGCCACCAGGAAAGCAACAGAAGAAGATGGAGTGATCAAATGAAAGATCGTTTTGCCAAAAAAAAAAGAAGAAAAAAATAAAGAAAGACTGAGTGTGTGGCTTCTTAAGTCATTGTGTTTCTCGTAATCTCTTATTCTATTTCACTCCAGTAAGTGGCTTTATTTTCCCAAAGTGATAGTAATAGATATCATCATCATCATCATCAAATTCACTACTAAAATGAAATGAAAATAGGATGGATGATATATAACCAAGTCCCCCAGGGCGACACCTTTACCTTAATGCATTATGTCCAACCATTTACAACTATATACTGCTTGATTAATTTATTCTACAATCCAAATGATCTGAACCCTCCGACTGATATGCTAGTTTTGGACATGCTAATTTCTTCCAATGAACCATTATTGCAACGAAAGAGATGTGCAACCATAATTTTCTTCCACTGAATTAACCATCATGAAAGCGACACTACATTTGGCCAGCTTCAGCCTTCAAACCAACTTAAAGCTTCCAATCAAGATGATTCCGCCAAATTCAGTTAGCATCAACAGCGTGCCTCGAAATCTCTTTCTTTGTAACAGCAAGCTAAAATCCAGAAGCAAACTAAAAAAAAAAAAGTTGCTTGCGTAGATATACGTTTGAGATTTGTATAACAGGTGTACTAAGGTTTAAGAAACCAAGAAACAAAAAGAAAGGAAGAAAAGATGAAGAAGCCACCAAAAAGAAATTGTCGCAATGCAGATATGCTAGTTCTGGACATGCTAATTTCTTCCAAGGAACCATTATTGTAAAGAAAGAGATGCATGAAAGCAATACTAGATTTGTCCAACTTCAACAAACTTAAAGCTTCCAATCGAGATGATTCCACCAAACTCAGTTAGCACCAGCAGCGTGCATAGAAAACTCTTTCTTGGTAACAGCAAGCTAAAATCCAGACGCAAACTAAAAGAAATAGCTGCCTGCGTAGGTATACGTTTAAGATTTGTATAACAGGTGTACTAAGGTTACTAAGGTTTAAGAAACCAAGAAACAAAAAGAATGGAAGAAAAAGACGAAGAAGCCACCAAAAAGAAATTGTCGCAATGCAGATATATATGCTAGTTCTGCATGGACATGCTAATTTCTTCCACTGAACCATCATGAAAGCCACTGAACCATCTTGCAGATATGCTAGTTCCGGACATATTAATTAGCTAGTGCGCCCGTTTCTACATCCGGATTTCTCATGGCTGAAAGCCACTGATGTGTACCTCTTTTTCCTCTGATCAGCCTTCCATTGTTGGATGCGATGGCCTCGAGGCTCAGCAGCTTGGCTTGAAAACTCAGGAGCTCTACATATATATCGCAAGCAGCTACTAATCCTGCTATATAAGACCTCTCTTCAATACCTTATGGTACTGTGGCGTACTCAACTTGAACAACAAACATGGAAAACTAACGGCCAGATGAGATGGATGCTTACACAACATGAATATGCTCAATCTAAAATAGAGTCACGAAGAACCTTTCTACTCGAGATTCATTGTTCTCCCGTGTAAGTTACACGGTCTGCTTCACCATGCATGCGTGCACCTATATATTTCCATCTTCGATCATCACCTAATTGCCTTTCCTTCATGCATAAGGCTTCTGTTTCAAGCAGTGGGCGTGCATCCATCTCATCTGGCCGTTAGTTTTCCATGTTTGTCGTTAAAGTTGAGTACGCTACAGTACCATAAGGTATTGAAGAAAGGTCTTACATAGCAGGATTAGTAGCTGCTTGCGCTGTATGTGTGGAGCTCCTGATCAGTTGTCAAACCAAGGTGCTGAGCCTCCAGGCCATCGCAACTAACAATGGAAAGCTGATCAAAGAAAAAGAGGTCCACATCAGTGGCTTTCAGCCGTGAGCAATCGATCCGGATGTAGAAACGAGCGCACTAATTAACTTGAGGATGATCAGACTTCCATTGTTGGTTACGATGAGTTAAGTAACTTGAGAAAATTACTTATTTGATCGTCAGTCTTCCATTTGTTGGTTACAACGAGTTAATTAGTGCGCCCAGTATTTATAATAGACTTAGCGGGCATTATTGTATGCAATAATAATATAATGCAAGGAAAATGGATTATGTCCAACCATTTACAACTTATTTTCATCTTTGATCATCACCTAATTGCCTTTCCTTCATGCATAAGGCTTCTGTTTCAAGCAATAGGCCGTTAGTTATCCATGTTTGTTGTTCAAGTCCAGTACGCTACAGTACCATAAGGTATTGAAGAAAGGTCTTACGTAGCAGGATTAGTAGCTGCTTGAGAGCTCCTGAGTTGTCAAGCCAAACTGTTGAGCCACCAGGCCATCGTAACCAACAATGGAAGTTGGAAGCCTTCCATTCTTTGATTGTTGGTTATGCTCAACAATTGTTGGCTGAAATATTCCTCTTGCACAAAGCCTGAAATATAGTTACGAGGACGTCGATAGCGGGTGTAAATAGGTGCGTCTAAGATTTAACTTCTGAACCTCTTTTCATCTTTCACACTGGGGCACTTGCAATAGTCGGCACCGGTGTTTTATTTAACTTTATTACTGATCGATACTAGAAACAGAATGTCCTTGCAGCAATCTATAGTAGCAGAGGCACCAAGTTCTCTATGGTTTACTGTTGCCCGATAGATACGCGCCGACATGGGCCACCACAGACTGGCACGCCGGCAAGCCGGCGCCGTCGAACTCGCCGCACCACAACGATCGTTGGCAAGTAGGCCTACGAGCCCCATGCCGCAGTGACACATGCACCACCCCCACACCTCCATGCACACAAGCGTGAACGTGGTTCACTCGATCACATAAACAATTACAGCCCCGTGTGGCGTGTGCTTAATTGGTTCACGTGCACCATATATGCCTGCACCCACGGACCTGGTTTCTGGTTCACAGCACAGAACTAGTAGACCACACTGACAATTGGACCCACATGTCAGTATAGCTGGCCAAATGGGCCGGCCAGAGGCCCGGTGATTTTGGCCCGGCCCGAGCACGACCTGGCACGACGGCCAGACAAGCCGAAAGCATGACATTGGCCATGTCTGGGCCTAGCCGCAGACCCGTTAGGCCGGCCCGGTACCAAGCCCATTTAGCCCAGTTGGCCCCTTTATTATTTTACTGAAATTTAATATTAAAATGTATGTAATTTGTCCTATTTATATTTAAAATATAAGTTTTCATATTATATAATTAAGTTTCAGTAATTTATCAAAAAAATATGATTTATTTTTTCCCGTGCTTCGGGCCGGCCCGACCCGTGTAAAATCACCCGAGCCATGCTTGAGCCTGGGCAATCGGCCCGTGGGTCGACCTGGCCCGGCCCGATCAACTAACGGGCTGTGCCGGGCTGACACCGAGACAGCTCGAGCCTGGCCCGGCCCGACCCGACCAGTTGGCCAGCTATACGTATCAGCCTCCACAGCTGGAGAGGAAGCTTAGTGCTTTTGCTGGACCCGTTTTGACAATCTAGCTTCTGGACCTACAGATATTGTTGTGAACATACCTGAAGTAAAAAAAAAAAAACCTAAAACAGCCTCAATAGGTGACCTAGACTAGACTTGAGGAAGCTTATTCCAGATAGGAACAATAAGGTAAAATCTATGTTCACACATTTTTATCATCTAACATGTTGTAAGTTCATGACCTTTGAAGTCTCCTAAAAGATATGAATTAATTTTGGTGATTGAATGAACATTATAGGTAACGGTTGTGATTGTACACCCCGCTATATCTCTACAATATGGTAGGCTTACTCAATGAATGACAAGGATGATCTAAAAAAAAGAGTTCTAGGCATCGGTGAACAAGGATAAGGACTAGCTAGAGAGTCTATAAGATCACCGATACTATTAAGAGGGTTAAGTCATTCGTCTTGTGTCATACAGGTGTTAGAGGGTATGAATGATCTTAGTTACCTTAAAAAGCACTAAAGAGGGTAGAGAAAGCAAAGCAAGCGAAGCTGAAGTCAGGTCGAAGACGAAGACAGAAGAAGATAGGCCACCGGACAGTCTGGTGAGCCAGGAGTCATCAGTCCAGAGAGAGGTGCTCTCTGGAATTGAAGAGGAGAAGTCATCGAACAGTCCAATGGTGCAATGACCGGACAATCCGATGAGTCAGAAGACAAATTTCAAAAGAGGTGTTTTTGAAAGTTCAAAAGTCAGAGTCACCGGGCAGTTCGATGAAGGTATGGAATAGATTTCAAAGAGGGTGTTTTCCTGGTCTGCGAGAAGATAAGGTCACCAGATAGTCCGGTGGTGTGCCGGATAGTGCGGTGGGAGCAGTCACCAGACAGTACGCTGGCCGGCAAAAGCACTCAGCTTTATGACATCATATTCCAACAGTTGTTTCTGTGCTTAGAGCCTATTTAAACCGTAGAGAGGGACGTTTTGCACAGTGTCTGAGGTCTGAATTATTGGAGCAAACTTGTGAAAGAGACCAAGAGACACTAAGAAGAGAGCACAAGATAAGATTGGAGATCTTTGGTATTAGTAGGAGTGATAGGAGCATTCATACACTTTTAGAGCTTGTGGGGCTTCGAGAGGAGTGATCTTTGCCTATTACTCTTAGTTTTGGCAGCCTAGACCATTTAAGAGTCGGTGTAAAGCATCCGAGGAGATTGTGAAAGACGACGCCAAGTTTGTGAGTGGTTTTAGGTCCCCCGCTTGAAAGAGACACTAAGAGGGAGCGTCCGAAGCTTTGGAGGCATGCTCTAGTGCGAGGGTATTATGTGCTACAGCCAGACCGTCAGTGACATGACTCTGAAAAGTGGAGCATATCTTTGAGAGCACCGTTTTGGAAACAGCGAGAGAAATCAAGACTCAGACATGAGTGGTTCAACAAGGATTAGAGGAAGACGCCTACCTTCCGAGACCTCAGGAAATATCGCTGAGCATTCTCTTGACTCTCTCTCTTTGCTTTTCGCATTTCATATTGTTGAGTAGAGTCTTAGGTTACTTTACGATTCCTCTTGGTAGCTATCGTGCTAGTACTTGTTTGGTTCTTTCTTTTCATCACTAGCATTGTTAGGAGTCTTGGTCTGCTAGAATTTTGTAGGTTGCTCTTGTTGTGGTTTGAGTCTCATAGTTTAAGTTTATAGCGAATTAAATCTTATAGGTCTATCGATTCAACCCCCTCCTCTATGACACATGCTACATACTTCCTCCGTTCATTTTTTATTGTCGTTCGCGACATCTTCGTGCGGATTAAGGAAATGATCAATGACCTATCTGCCACAACACACCCTCTGTCCCCGTTGCCCTTCTGTGATCGCTCGCACATCGCTCCATCTGTCGATTCAGGAATCCCAAATTCAGAGCTAGGCAGATCCTCAAGAATGGTGACGGAACGGGAGGCGCGCGCAGGTGGAGCCTTCCACGGGTCTCTAGAACACACATCAGTGGAACGCAATGAGGATTAGAGGGAGGATCAACGGTCGTAGCGCAGGTAGCAGTCCATGTGCTTCACAACTCAGGATCAGTCCCATGCGTGGTGAAGCTCATCGCTGCCGCGTAGTGGGACAGCGAGCAGAAATCTCGTCCACCTCCTTTGGTAGCATGGTGTGGATGCTGAGGGCATACGCGACTATCACGCTGACAGCGAGGATGCCGAGGACGTGCGTGACCATCACGCCGATGGCTAGGAGGCGATGCCGCGCCCGACCGTCGCACTAATGGCGAGGATGCCAAGGGCGTGCGCGACCATCACGCCGACAGCAATATTGAAGATCATATTATGTAGCAAAAGCATCACACCATACTTTATAACGATTGGTGAATGATCCTTTATGTTCAAAATGAAGGTAAACCACAGGGTGATACAACAGAAATAGAATTGCTTGGCAACACCAAGCAAATTTTCTAGTATAGTTTATATTTGGAGTTAAGTTTCATATAATTTGTCTAATTTATGTTTAAAATTTAAGATTTTAGACCAAATTTTTAACAAATTTCAACAATTTTTTTAAAAATAAAGAAGTTTTTTCTCGTTTGTCATTTGGGCCAGCATGGCACACCATGGCCCGCTTAAAATTAGTTGGGTCGTGCTTAGCCCGATTATTTAATGGGCTGTGCCAGTGTTGATATTTCTTACGTCCACAGATAAATCGGTAAGTGCACAGAATGCCGATGTAGCACTTCTTTTAAGAGTATTCCTAAGGTTATCGAACACAAGGAACTGTGTGCAAATCCAAAGAGTCAATATCTTCTAGAGACACCAAGCTTTAAATGGTTGTGTAGAGAGGGATTCACAGGTTATCTAAATCTAGACGAATCATTGTGGATCCTTAGTCCACTACTTTGGGCATCAGTTTCCTTCTGCATCCACAGGCTACTCTAGCTTTTAGCACTACTAAGTACCTGAACTTGAAGGATTCTAAAGGACAGAGAGGGCTATCACCACCTACTGCCTACGTCTACAAATCGTGGAGTACGCAATAAACAAAGGTAATTACTTGCCTAGACACCACGCCTATGCAATAAATTACTACTTTAATCTAGTGCACAATTTTAGATTAAAGTACTCTAAGTCAACTTTAGAGCGATGATCCAGTAGACAGTAAGAATCCAATCTTCTAAGTCTAAGAAATAAAATTACTAGGGAATGACCTTGACTTACATGAAAACAAGTAATCCCACGTAGGGGTACAAAGCTGAAGAAGGAGAAGAAGAATTCTCTAAAGATGTACACAATGTCGAGTTGGTGTCAACAGCTTTGACACTCTACTCTTGATCACACGAACAGAGCTTTGATACTCTACTCTTGATCACACGAACAGCACCACCGGTGTACAACTCGGGGAAGAATTAAACAACTTGGAAGCATCCTTGTGAGGCCCACGGATTTAGGCTTTACTCCCATGGCTTGTGGTGGGAGAAAACCACAGGATTTAATCTCACCTTGCTAGCTCAAAGAGAGATGTACCAACTTAAATAGCCAAAGACCCAAAGCATAGTAACTCCAGGTTAAACCTTTTACACGAAGCAAGGATGAAAGCGAAAGCAGATTGCTATGTAAGTGTGGCCCATGCAGCATGTGCGTAGGGCATATACCGTATTTGGGCCTGAGCTGTTACAGAATGGTATCAGAGCCGACTTTCACTGTGTCATGGGAGCGTACGGTCAGGGACGTAGATATGATTTGCATAGCGCATGGGACCTGCGCGGTCACAAAATGACACGTACGATGGAACTGATGTATGACATGGTCAGGGAGGATCGATCCTGATCATCTGTCCCAAGTATATGGGTGTGTTGCCTCGACGAGGACGTCGAGACCTTTGAGGGTGGGAGTCTGTGAGGCCCGTGGATTTAGGCCTAACTCCCATGACTTGTGGTGGGGGAAAACCACTTGATTTAGTCCTATCTTGTTAGTTCAAAGAGGGATGTACCAATTTAAATAGCTAAAGATCCAAAGCATAGTAACCTCAGATTAACCCTTTTACGTGAAGCGAGGACGAAAGTGAGTAGATGTGGCCCATGCAGCACGTGCGTGGGCATGAGCTATATTTGAGCTTGGGTTGTTACACTCTTGGGCCCTCACACTCTCTATTTGAATTTTAGCACTATCTCTAATGCTAAACTTGACAATGGAGCTCAAATTCTAGCGTTAGGTGTGTCGAAGTGAGGGAGAGGACCTTTATGCGTTGTTTGGAATACAGGAATTTCACAGGAATTTTATAGAAATTTCACAGAAATCAGTTCAATTTAATTGAAAATAACGTAGGAAGAGGAAATTTTCCTCCATTCCAAACAGGGCCTTAGTAAGTCGATGCAGGTGACATGATTCGCGCGCCAAGCCACCGCCAGAGACTTCAACAAGCGCGGGAGAGCCAACATGAGGAGGCCGCCAGCGAGAAGCGGCAACGGCAGGTCAGTCGACCTTACTTGGGGCCCGCTGATCTTCGGCCTTGGCCCACTAGGCTGACTTTAGTCTTTTTCCCCCAGAAATCCTTTTCTATCTTTTGTGATTTTGCAGTTTAGTCCTTTTTCTCTTCCCAAACTCCAGAAAAAACCATCTACGGAACTACCGAGCAAAGGCAAATATTCACCAAAACTCGTGGAAATTGTTAGAAATAAATTCTATGACTAAGTTTGGTGTGTAACTAAACATTAATTTAGGTACTTGATGTAAAAAATAGTTCAACAGATATCTATATTTGCACCTAAAATTTAGCTACCTCCATCTCCACCAAATCATATACCTACAATGTAGCAAATGCTTTAGGTGAACCTATATTTCAAAATTCCACCTCCGGCCTCTTGACACCCACCAAATTAGGATGATTTTGTAGATTTAAATTTTAAGTAATATTGAATATAGGTATCTGTTGGAGATGGAAAGATATCCTGATTTACCAACGAGGTAGTTGTTGGAGTTGCTTTGAGTCAAGTTTCTAGTTCATTTATCCTACCAACAATATGTAAGATGGAAGGGAATTAGTTAACTTTAAAGAATTTTGGGCCGAACCACATACTAAAAAAAAATTAACAAACATGCATTCCTAATTGTGAGATCCATATGGCCATGCTCCAGCAAAAAGGGCGATTCTTCTTTAAAAAAGTGTGAATCTTTTCTTTCTAGAAAGAATTGTGAATCTTTTTCAATCTTAGCCCTTTTTCTCTCTGTTTTAGCGGGAATCCACCCTCTCCAGTCCCACGTTGGTCTAATTGGGACTATTTTATTCATGGGCTTTTTAATCTACATCACTTTTCCTGTCTGGATGCTGAGGTGTACGGCACCCAGCTCCACGTGTGGTTGCTAGGCCATTTGGCACCCAGCCCCTGTGTTTTTCCCTTTTTGTATTTATATTATCTTTTTATTTCTTATATAGTTAGTCTAAGTGTTTTCTTTTATTTTTCCTATTTAATTCTTTCTTTTTTTCTTTTTTTTCCCTTTTTTGACTGTGCTTTATACATGCATCCAATGAAATATTTCGAACAATTGATTTTATCTATTGAAATAATTAACTTTTTTGTTGGAACAATTTATTTTCAACACTGGAACAATTGAATCTGACTATCGGAACTGTTGATCCCGGGCCAATGCACCTCGCGCACGTCCGTGTGTGACACTTCGCCGTCGCCTTGGTCACGATCACTGCGGCACCTAGAAAATCGAGGGCGGGAGGGACCCTATCAGAGCAAGATTTTTTTAGGGTTGATCCGGGCTCGGCAGGCCAGTCGGATCGCCTTTCCACGTCGCCAAGACGAGAGGAGGACAGAAATTAGGGTTTGAGAGAGGGGATTAGGGTTTGGAGAGGTAAAAAGCAAGGTGCATTTGGTAGAGACTATTGGATTGCCTCCTCAATCAGCCATAGGCCTCTTTATATAGAGGTGGGATGGTCTTACCTCGTGGAGCCACATATCTCATTAATTAAGAAACAAATTAAATCTGATCTGCTATTAAAACTACTAAAAACAGAATCCCCGAACACTCCGGTCACTGGCCGGATGTTTCGGTGGGCTCCAGACCGATTCCAAAAGGGGTGTTCTCGGACACTCTAGACCAATTCCAAAAAGGGGTCCACAAGACACTCCAGTGCCTGGCCAGACACTCCGGTGGTTCTGGGTCGGTTCCAAAGAGGTGTCTCTCAAACACTCTGGCACCTGGTCAGTTCTAGAGAAGCGTACCATAAAACATTTTAAACACTCATGAATACCCAAGGACGATGGCTCTCTTGATTCATCGGACATAGTATCACTCTTGGCAAAGATACTCTTCATATCGGCCATTTTCTTTTAAGCCTCTTGCCATATACTCGGATGATTCTTTTTCAAGTACTAGCCCTTAAGGGCTCTAGGCAGTAGTTCCCCTCGCATATTTTCTACCATGTACGCATTCTCGACTATGATATTTAATATTTTATAGGGTCCTTCTCAACTAGGAACCACTTCCCAAATTTTTTGCTCTTTAAACCAACGGGTAGAATAGTTTCCAAATCAATTCTCCCACCTGAAGTTTTTTAATTTTTAACTTCTTATTGTAACCTCTAGCAACTCTTGCTTTGTGCTTCTCAATATTCCTCAAAGCATTTAAGCGCTTATTGGTAACCACAACAATATTGTCTAACATCAAGGTATGATACTCGTCAATGGACAAAAATTTTTGCTTGGCTAACCTCAAAGCTCTTAGATTTACCTCGACGGGTAAAACGACTTCTTGTCCGTATACGAGCTCATAAGGGGTTACTTTAGTGGCTCCATGTCTAGATATACGATAAGCCCACAACACTTCAGATAAGACCTCATGCCATCTTTTAGGGTTATCTTTATCTTTTTTTTAAAGAGCTTAATCAACATTTTATTACTAGACTTGGCCTGACCATTGACCTGAGTATAATATGGAGTTGAATTAAGCAACTTAATCCCATAAGATTCAGCAAATTCTCGAACATGACCAGATGTAAATTAAGTACCTTGGTCTGTAGTCAAAGTTTATGGGATGCCAAATCTATAAATAATATGCTCGTTAAAGAACTCAATTACTTCTTTGTGTGTCATGTTCTTGAGAGCAACCTCTTCGGTCCACTTAGTGAAGTAATCTGTTGCGACACGAAGCGGTGTCCCTTCGAAGATGGAGGATGTATTTGCCCTACAAAATCCAACCCCACCCTCGAAATGACCAAGGCTTTATGATGGGGTTCATCATGGCAGTGGGCACCAATTGAACATTACCAAATCTTTGGCATTCTTCGTATCCTTTGTAGTAGCAATAACAATCGGAAATCATAGTTGGCCAATACAAACCGTGAAGAGCCGATTGATGCGTACCACAAATACTCTCGTGAACCTCTCCCATAGCCACTTTGGCTTCTTCATCACCTAAACATTTTAAAAACAAATCGTCCCTCGTTCGGCGATATAAATTGTCATCAATCAAAGTATATTTGAAAGCTACATGCTGAACTTTTCTATCCACACTTTGGGTTGGACTGCGAATCTAAGAGATTATAGGAGACCTCCAGTCGAATGATTTGACACTATCATGTTTTGACCCTCTAATAGCCGAATCTTCCAATTCTAGCACTTCAAACATTGGTTTTTTAATAATCAAAAATCTACCTTTGCTAATATTATAACCCGATGCTTGTTGCGCCAAATCATTGGCCCTGCTGTTTTCTAGCCTAGGAACATGGCATATATGTAATTTGTCCATGCCTTTGATAAGATCTAGGCACTTGTCTAAAATGGCATTCAACCATCTAAGCATTGAAAATTTTCAGTAACTTGATGCACTACTAACAATGAATCACCAAAAGTCTCTACATGTCTTATCCCCATGAATTTTAACATCTCTGATCGAATAATAATGCTTCATATTCGACTTGATTGTTAGTACAACTATATTCCAATCGGTTAGTAAATTTAAAGTATTCATCATGAGGAGAAACTAACACCACACCAATACCTTTACCATCTTTGCAACCCAATCTGTCAAAATATAGCTTCCAAGGAATAAAAGTTAGATAACCAACATCTAAATCATGTTCAAGACCAATCCAATGTTCAACAATAAAATCCGCCACAATTTGGTCTTTCATAGATTTTAGTGATTCATAGGCCATATCGTACTCAATCAAAGCATATGCTCATTTTCCAAGTCTACCACTAGAAGTCGGCCTATGCAACATATATTTGATGGCATAGATTTGACAAGCAACTATGCAAGTACTAGACAACAAGTAATGTCTCAACTTAGTGCAAGCATAATACAAGGAGAAACATAGCTTTTCGATTAGGTGTACCTTGTTTCCGCATTAATCAACCGTCGGCTTACATATGTAATCACGTACTCTTTTTCTATTGTCTCTTGTGTCAAAACAGCACCAATCACGCCGTCTTCCGCTGCCACATAAAGACGGAAAATAACTCCCCTCCTAGCCGCTCTAAGAACAGGTGGTAAAGACAAGTACCAAAAACAGAATCCCCAGACACTCCAGCCAAGTACCGGAGACTCCAGTACCAGACACTTTAGTCATTGGCTGGATGTTCCGGTGGGCTCCAGACCGATTCTAGAAGGGGTGTTCTCAGACACTCCGGGCCATTAACGGCCACTCTAGACCAATTCCAGAGGGGGTCCATCGGACACTCCGGTGCTTGACCAGATACTCCGGTGGTTTTGGGCCAATTTCAGAGAGGGGTCTCACGGACACTCTGGCACCTGGCCAGACATTCCGGTGAATTTTGGGGTGATTTCAGAAGAGGGTCTACCGGACACTTCGGCCCTGTACTGGACACTCCGAGGTATTAAAATTCCGACTCCAAAGAAGATCTTACTGGAGACTTCGGCGTCATGCCGGACAGTCCGGTATTTGCAGATTTTAAGTAGCAACATGAACATTTTATTTCTGTTTTTTATTTATGTTTTTTCCATTCATTTCATATTTCATTATATATTAATTTTTTAATTAGCACACTACAAAGAATAGTTCAATTGTTGCATTTGGCCCATAAAGAAACAGGTGTTGCCCAGTTCATGTGTTGCATTTTTTTTAATTTGGTTAGTGCATGAATTCACATGTTGCTCATTGCATTGTTGAATTTGGCCCGTTGCGAAATCAGGCGCAGAACCAATTCAGCCCACGAACGGCCCGTAAGAATAATAATCAGAGGGATGTGGGTGCCCGTTAGACGGCTACTACTTAGGTTCTTGTTTGGTGGAGATTATTGTACTGTTTTTGGTAATGATTATCACAGCTTATGCTATAATCTCTATCGAATACTTAGAACCTATAAGTGATTATGTCTATAATCATCTATAATTACTTTTATATTTTGTACTAGCACTTATAAGTTACACAAATAATAGCTTTTTACCACTTCTCTCTTCCCACTGCCTATAATCCATATCAAATAAGTTGTTTTGCCAAACACTCTTGACATAAAAATAGATTATGTAGATAAGTTGGATAAGTGATTTTCATGAATAATCTATAGTATAAAATTTTTTTGAATAATCATAATCTCTACCAAAAAAGGCCTTAGCCTAAGCGTAACGTAACAGCTCCCCTGTTTTAGGGTGTGTTTTGCAGAATTGATTCCAACCAGCTCATACTACGGTTGATACTGCAGGTATAATAAATGAGTAAATTTTACAAAACTACAAATAGTTTGTTAAAACTATCAGAAAACTACAGATTTAAGTTTCATAAAGTTATAAATTTAGTACATACATGTATCACGAAATTATAAATTTAAGGAAGTGTATCATAAAATTACAGATTTTGTGACTCTTTAAATCTTTAGTTTTTTATATATACACCACTCATAAAATATAAAATATGTAATTTTGTGATACAATTACTTAAATATGTATTTTTTAATACACCACTCACAGAATATGTTGTAGTTTTATGATACAATTCATTAAGTATGTATTTTTGTGATACGCGGATGCACTAAATTTGTAGTTTTGTGAAATATTTTTTTAAATATGTATTTTTGTGATTTTTTTTGAGCTTTGTGATAGTTTTAACAAACTAAATATAGTTTTATGAAATTTATTCTAATAAAATTATTATTTATATTTTTTAAAATAATGGTAAAAGCGTACCGGCTTTTGCTTCAATAGAAACTACAGCCCTTATCCTTATTACAAAAGATGCATCTCATAAAATTATTATTTATATAAGTTATTTTTACCTAAACCAGACAATCCATGTTTTCGTGAATTTTACTCACACACTGTAGCTAGGCAGGAGCTGTATGAGCCCGGCCAAACGGCCCCTCATTCTTTCCCGTTTCCTCGGATTTGATGAGCGCCGCAAGGCAAGGCGCAAGAAACGCGACTAAATCTGACGCACTCGCGGCCTATAACTTGTCCACTCTGGAGCCCCTCTCGCGTACCGACCTCTCTCTGTCCTTGCTTGCGGGTGAACGATCCCTGATGTCGGTGGCGTCCCCCAAGCGCTCGGCGGCCGAGGGAGCTTGTCCCGCGATGGCTGCCGCCAAGAAGAGGGCACGATACAACTTTAGCAAGATCGACGACTATGAGATGGTCGAGGAGATCGGGGAGGGCACCTACGGCGTGGTGGCAAGGGCACGGCACCGCCGCACGGGCGAGGTGGTGACCGTCATGTGGATCCGCAGCCGTGGCTGCGGCGGTCCGTCCATCGTCGACGCAGACGTCCGTGAGCGCGGCTGCCTCGCTGCGTACCGCGGCCACCCGTCCATCGTGCAGATCAAGGACATCGCCTCTAACGAGGACACGGGAGACCTGCGCCTGGTCATGGAGCTCGTAGAAGGCCCCTGCCTCCGCGACTGGCTCACTGGGCCCGTCTCCGAGGACGTGGCACGCGAGTTCATGGGCCTGCTGCTGAGCGCGGCAGCGAAGATGCACGCCGCTCCGCTGATCGATCGCCACATCAGCCCAGAGAATATTCTCGTCAGCGCCGGCGGCGAGCTAAAGATTTGTGGATTCGGGTGTGCGACGCCGGCAAAACCACTCGGGAAGCCGTACCCGGAGCAGCGCGTGGGCACGCTGCGGTACTGCTCGCCGGAGCAGCTGATTGGCATCAGCAGCTACGGAACGCCCGTGGACATATGGGCACTGGGGTGCGTGATGGCCGAGCTCGTCATTGGCGTGTCCCTGTTCACGGCAACCACGGAGACGACATGATCACCCAGATTGTGGACCTGCGAGACGAGATTGTCACCATGGGACCGGAAGCTTTCGATGATATGCAGGAGCTGTCGCCGGCCGGGCGCGAGCTCCTTGCCAGTCTGCTGAGCTTCGATCCTGAGGACAGACCCACAGCAACGGAGGCACTTAACCATCGGTGGTTCACTGAGGAGGCGGCGAAGCCCCAGCCGCTGCAGAAAGCAGAGTTCTCTGGCTTTGCGCCATTCTTCTCGGTACCGTAGTGGTAGAGATAGGTGTGGCTGGTGAAGGTAGACAGAGCAGCCCAAATTGATTGTTTTAAGCAGTCATAATAATTACTCGTATTTGATTATTTATAGCTTCATTGCCAAGGTGCAATGCGTATTGCGTTCTGATATTAATCTTTAATTCAAATAATTTACTATTTGTTGCAACCATGTCATCTGCCTCAAAAATCAATTGACATTGAATGGAAACTCTGTTTTGGTTTGATATAGTCGCTTCTTTATCGAAGTGTTTGAAATAGTCAAATGTATGTGCCTTTTGCTTGTATGTTCTCCCGTGGACCATCTCTTATTGAAACAGAGAACGGTGACAAACGAGAAAAGTTGACGAATTTGTGCAAGTAATCCAAGTTTTTTCTACGGCTCATTGGTATCCAAAGTTTGACTCTGCTCTCATCTGTGAACTGATGCTTTGAGTCTACTGAAAATGTGCATACACTCGAAGTGGATTAACGCATCACAAGATCAAGAAGACAACGGCCTAATATGCAGTGGCATAGCCACTGGCTAAGAGAATATTTTGGGTTACCTGTTGAATGTTCATGTGTTGCTAAGGGCGTATCTAAAACAGTCAAGTGGAAGGCCTTCCGAGTGTCGTCTAAATGATTTCAATTAATTTGATTAACAGAGATAATTACGTACTCCATTCGTTTTTTAATTGTTGTCGTCGTTGACTTCCAACTCTAATTTTAACCACTCGTCTTATTCAAAAAATTAGTTCAAATATGTAAAATTTTAAATTATGATTTAAATGACTAATAATAAATAAAATTATAACAAAAAATATTATATTTTGTAAATATTTTTGAATAAGACGAATAGATAAAATTGGAGTTGAAAATCAACGGCGATGATAATTAAAAAACAGAGGGAGTACATTGTAATAGCACAATGTTATTGATAGTGGCCAAATCTGCGAAACCACTTGACTACCCTCGAGCTTGCTCAGACAACACAATATAATTTGGTTACACAAAAATATATTATAGAATTGTGAACTTCTGGTTGGTTCAAAAAAATAAATGACAGTTTGACGATGCAAGCAATTTCTCCACTGAATGCCTTCCACCTGGTTGCCTTCCAATCCAACGAAGTCTCCCTGTACAATGGAGAGACAAGGGTTGTCTCCAAAATGTTGACGTTTGACACACAGACAGTTCATACAATGGTGTGCTTGTTTTAGTGTCTGTAAGCTATTTAATGTTTTACATGTGACTGAGATCAATTATGAATACTATTTTGTATACTCTTGTGTAGCTATTTTTCACAAACTAAAAATTCTGAGACAAATCACTAAGAATATAGATAAGGGAATACATTAAAAAAATTTCAGCCGCTGTGTGAACCTTATGGGGTCCAACTAGGAAAATGAATTGATTACTAAAACATACAAAAATAATATCAGGGAGTGCCAAAACAGATCAACTAACTTGTGATTACTTGCTCAAAAATTGAAACAGTAGAATGAACGAGAAGGTTTATAATGGATATATTGGGTGTTCGGCAGCTGAGGCTGCAGCGGCAGCTGTTAGCTGCGGCTGCACAGAACAACTGCTTTTTTACTGTGCAAACAAGCAGCAGCAGCCGCAGCTCCAACAGCCGAACGCGCCCATTGGAGCATTGCACACTTCACCAAAATATGGCCTTGAACCAGATGAGCCAAACTCAGATGCATGCTCTTAAGCATTCAGTGCACTGAAGCATCAGAAAAACCCAGACGTCTAATATATAGGGCACAATACACAATAGCATACTGAACAAATATGATGGTTTCTATTCTCTACCAATAACCTAGATTTCATAGAATCAGAGCATAAAACAAGAATTTCAGAGAAAGAAGAAGGTTCTCATAGACACCTGATGATCGGGTGGTATAACCATGACAGTACCTTTTTGTATCTCTTATTTGCAAAGTAGGAAATTAATGTTATTTTCCATCATTTCGCAGAAAAAAAAAGCTCATCAAAATTCTCGGCCAAGGTCATAGAGCTTGACAAATCAGCAAGACATGAAATAATTCACAAGATGGAAACAGAGGATGTTTCCAACAAACAAATACCGACTCACAGGAAGGTAACAGGTTATCAAAATGCTGTCTTTACAAGGTGCAAATTTGAACACTTGTGAAAGGATTAGCAAATCAGATATCTAATCACTTCTGAAATCCATCAGTCTGTACTAATGTTTCAGCCTCCCAGGGCAGCCAGCAGGTAAAGGGTTAGTAGACCTACAACCATGCCATACCCATGTGAATCAAACTTCCTGAATTCAACAATTTCTCCAAATGGGTGAAAAAGATTCATGAGCTGAGCGCAGGTCACAGGTAATGGAAACCCACCAACATAAATATTAGTATGCCGATTTCCTTCAAGGGCGTGCTACCTGATTGCGAAAAGGAATGGTCTTCAAAAGTGGTTGAACAACGTTGTTACCCTTTACGACTAGCTTCCTTCAACCAGGTATCCGTCCAAGCTTCTGCGGCACCCGACGGGAACAAGGATTTAGTGATGTCGTCCGTAGGTACGATGGTGAGATCTGCCGTTGAATCGAATGAATCAACGGATAAGATGAATTTTTTATTATCTTTTATTTTTTTAAAAAGAGTAGATCTCATTGACGAACTCATATATCATTCACACTATTTACAACCTCTTTACCTACTCACCTCCCTACTAAATGATTCACCCACCCGACAGCCATCGCCGCACCCACAGCCCTCGGCACACCCGACGACCAGCACCGTGCACATCGGCCCCCTACGCCCCCGACGGCCAGAGCCGCGCCAGCAGCCCCCAGTTCACCCGACGGACAGCGCCGCGCTCACACAAGCGAATTTTTTCACCACACATGTACCTCACATCCAACCATCAAAGTCGTCGAATAAATAAATAAACAGATAAGATGAATCTTACAATTTTTTTCAAACAATAAACCTCACTTATAGTTCCATATATCATTCACTTACCTATCACAACCTCATATACATTCCACTTTACGAAACATTTACTCCGCGTGCATGGCCCCGACGCACCCAACAGCCCACGACCATCGGCCCTTGCCGAGCCCGCCGCGCCCCCGCTTCCACCTCTCCGATAAGATGAATCTTACAATTTTTTTCAAACAATAAACCTCACTTATAGTTCCATATATCATTCACTTACCTATACAACCTCATATACATTCCACTTTACGAAACATTTACTCCGCGTGCATGGCCCCGACGCACCCAACAGCCCACGACCATCGGCCCTTGCCGAGCCCGCCGCGCCCCCGCTTCCACCTCTCCCGCGCAGAATATATTTCACGCGCGCGAGACCCTTCTCTCCACTTGTCCCGCATGGGATCCAACGTTGCCGTCGACCGGAGAAGACGAGGCTCTACAACGCTGCCATCCTCGTGGAGAAACCTCGTAGCACAAGCCCATGCTGTCGCTTCACGAAGCGACAAGGAGCCCGTCTCTGAGCGCCGCTAAGGACTTTTTTTTTTCAAAAGTAATTCAAGGCCCGTGCTTTGCTACGACAAAAAACATGATAGACAACATGATGATCCGGCCATTTTATTTAAAGTATCAATAACTATTTATATTGTCTTCAGTCCATACCAATGCACGGGTGCTTATTTATAGGCATAAAAAATTACATTGAAAAAGACGTCACATTATTCTCAAGGTAGATGCATTCAACTGAGTAGTATTGAAAAAATGTATTTGTCTGGTAAGAAAAAAAAAGTATTGCATTTGTCAACGATTATTTCAATGTCAGCATGCTCTAGTCGTCGCCAACTCACTCTAATCAAATTGACAACATGACTTGACTATATATTAAACTATATAAGAGGCTCGTCTAATTAACAGCCAACTTGAAGCAATGGTTGCAGCCACTCAACAAATTATCCTTCAACCCAAATGTAGCACTGTAGTTCAGTTGAAATGGAAGCACAAACGATATAATGATTGGTGAAAATTCGAGCACAACACACTCATGTATCATAAATAAAATTGAGCACAAGAGCAACTTATGCTTGTTGGCAGGTGTAGTCATACATGCTTGTTCCACACTAACAAAAACTTGGTATGAACTGGACCAAACTTGTGAGGAGTTTGCCACATATACAATATAAACACAAATTAATTTATTTTAACAACAAAAGGCTTGATAACTGATGTATGCAGTGTCTCTCATTTCTCAGCAACTAACAACATTTGCACCAGATCAACAGTAAGAAAATGGGATCCGCTATTTCTCTAAGCTTACCAAACACTCCAATTATGGGCACAAGTTCTTTGAAACTCCCTGCAAGTAAAAACACATGAAAAAAATCAGTATCTGCAAAGCCTATCCGCTACCTAACATCGTTTTATTTCTTATTCCTTTAGTTCCAACAACCAGAATAAAAATTGTAAAATTAGAATGTTATTTCCATATACTCGACAGTGGTGCTCGATTCAAGCAAACCTCTAGACAAATCAGTATGGTATTTAAATTCTAAATAGTACGAGCGTAAGGTATGTTAAGAATAGCAAATATTTTTCAGTAATTCAAAAGTACAATCTAGCTAAATGAAAAGAAAATGACAAAAATAAAAAAATGGATCCATGTTTTTTGAAAACCATAAGTCGTGTTTCCTCGTATTGCTGGTGCATCAGGTTGATAAATGCTCCAATTTTTTATTGGAAAGTCCTACTTGTGGAGATTAAAAAAATAAAAGGATAAAGTCTAAACTACTACTCTCAAGTATAGCCAAAGTCTAAATAACCCCCTAAACTATCTTTTTAGCTCATTTTATCCCTACAACTTTGCTATTTGGCTCAATTTACCTTTTACTAAAATTTATCTTTTTTGTTTCTCCATATATAAGCGTAATCTTAAGTTAAAATTTTACAATATGGTAGAGCCCATCATAACACATGTTAAAAGAATACATTAGAATTTTTATCATTATTTTCATATAGTTTTGTACCCTAGGATTCATTTATTATTAAATATTCTTCCCTACAAAAATAACAGTAAAAAAATTATGACGTATTTTTTTAACATGTGTGATTATGTGCTCTACCTACCTCAACTTGCTTGGGACTAAAGGCTGTTGTTGTTGTTGTGTGATTACGTGCTCTATTATCTCGTAAAATTTTAGTTTAAGACTATGATTATAGAAGAAGAAACAAAAAAGATAAATTGTAGTAGGGAGCTTTTCATCTCTTTTTCTCCTGCCCCTTTAGTCTGCAATGTTGGTCCTCCTTGAACATTCACTGGAACTGGTCGATGCAATTTCAGGATATGCTTATACAAGCCCGACAACGTATGCAACAGCCTTTCTTTATGGAGCTCTTCATCTTGGTAGCCTGGACGATTTGGAAACAACGCAATAATCTCATCTTTAATGGCTTGTAATCTTCATTCAGCCGGTGGAAAAGCTCCTTTTAGAGGAGGGACACACTCAAGCTGTTAGACTGAGGGACTCCTCTAGAATTCCCTTTATTTATTTTTTAGATAGCCTTTCTTAATTTCTTTAGACGGCTGTGCCGCCTGTACATCCTTTTCTTTTTATATTAATAATATATTACCACAGCAAGGGTTTTCCTTGCTATACATTTCAAAAAAAATTATAATAAAAAGTAAATTGAGTCAAATGGCAAAGTTTAGCAGAGTTTAGCTCAGCTCAGAGCAACAGTTTCTAATGTCTTGTCTTTAAACTTTAGGATAAGCTGGCCTTTGAAATAGGACAGGGTTTAATGTCATTGTCTTTGAGAGCTGTTGCTGGCCTTCAACTGAGGGCACTTGCTCTTTCATCGACAATCTCAGACTTTCTTTTTGTTTGAATGCTGAAGCATAGTACTAGGCAATGATATTAGATTCGATGGATGGTTGAATACTGACATGTTTTGTTTTTTGAAATTCACTTCAATTCTCACTTAGTAACAACCTTATTTCATTACGTTCTGACATTTACCACTTTTGACAACCAAAGAAGAGAGAATTTTGAAGTGACCCACCAAAGTATGAAAAGGATGGAATTTTGTAGGAGCTATGATAGCAAAACTCCCCTTCAGCTTAAGTACTTAGGCAATAAATTTGTGAGCTAATGTGATATCACTTCATTTTCTGTAAATTTGGCACTCTGAATTTGTAAACTTAGCAGAATTGTGGCACTCTGAATCTGTGAGCTAATGCATGCTTCTGATATCACTCAAACTTCATTTCCTGTAAATTTGGTTCCTGTCACTTGTTGATACTGTGCTTCAGCAAGCATAATCAGGAATTGTAATTAGCGTTGTGGCACTTGTTGGTTCCTGTCACTTGAACTGTGGCACTTGTTGTTGTTACTTGCTGTTAAAAGAATAAGTGCTGGTGAACTGTGCCTCTGGCTGTGTTCGGTTTGCTCTCAATCAAGTGGATTAGAGGGGGAATGGATTTATTACTCTCTATGTGAGGATTCAATCCCCCTCGTTCTACTCTAATCCACTTCACATTTTTTGCAACCGAACATAGCCTCTGGAGGATTTGTTCCCTGTCCTCCTGCTAGCGAACAGCAGCTGGATAAAATTTATGTGCACGGGAACAGTTCTTCCAGGGGATTAAAACAACACGTGTATTGAGTAGTACACAAGGAATCACTCGTTTCCTGCTTGGAATGAAACTGTCCTGGGAATCATTCCTGTTAGTCGAACGAGCCCTAAAAGAGTAGAGATGACTGGGAAGAGACGGGGATGAGACCCCGTACACGCCTACCTGTCGAGCGCACGATCTGATGAAACGCCGTCTTCATTAGTGCATATGAGATCAATCCTCGTTCTTCCTAGCCGGAGTTACGTCGTATGTATTCGTCTTTTTTGCTATGTAATCTTACTGTAGAGGAATTTGTTTTCCAACAACTTTCTTTAGTTCTCGTAAATTTGTTTCAAGTAAATGTATTTTATTAATTAATAATAATTTACTTTGAGTTTAAGATCTGAGAGATTTAGAAGAGCTCGTTCGTTAAATTTGTAAAGGATGCTCTGAAAAGAGATTTTATTCATTAAATTTGTAAAAAAATAATTTTAAGTGCATTTTTCTGTGTGCATATAGTTTAACTTATTTTTGTTGAGAATATTTTATGTAAAAAAAATTTACTCCTTTTGTTATTTAATTGTTGTCGTCGTTGACTTTTAACTTTAACTTTGATCATTTTTCTTATTAAAAAATTTAATAAATATCATATATTTTATTATAATTATTTATCATTAAAATTATTTAAATCACAACTTAAAATTTTACACATTTAAACTAATTTTTTAAATAAGATAAATAGTCAAAATTGATGTGAAAAGTCATCAACAACGTCAATTAAAAAACAAAGAAAGTACCTTTTAAAAGCAGAAAAAAAAATTGTAAGAACAAGAATTTTTCCTCCATTTCAAACAGCACCTTACAACAACAGGTAAGAGGTAATCCTTTCATTCTTAAATTGACGTCGTCGTTGACTTTTACGATTATTTTTAACTTTTTGTTTTATTAAAAAAAATTGTTCGAACGTGTAAAATTTTAAGTTGAGATTCAAATAACTCTACTAATAAATCAAATTATATTAAAATATATAAAATTAATAAAAAAAATTTGAATAAAATGAATGATTAAATTTGAATTTAAAAGTTAAATGTAATATCAATTAAAGAATAAAGAGAATACTCAGTATTTTAGTCAAATGGTTAAAAAAATAATGATAGTGGTGAGCAAGAAAAAAAATTAAATGGACGGCGGATAAAAATGTGTCACAGGTTCCGTCCGCCGTATCATCCAAAAAAAAAAACCAAATCAACCCACCGCTTCTGCTCGGATCCTCCCTTCCGTCCGCCCCTAGTCCGGCAACCCCACCTGGCCGCCTCCGAAACCCTACACGGCAGCTGACGGGGACATGCGGAGGTGACCGCGCTCGTTCGGCTTCGCCTAGTCCGCGCTGGCCTGGGCGCGCGCGTTGCGGTCGGTGCGATCGCGAGGGGCATGGCGTCCGCGGCGGCGGGCGGCGGTGGCGGCGCTGCCGGCGGGCTCAAGACCTACTTCAAGACCCCCGAGGGGCGGCACAAGCTGCAGTACGAGAAGACGCACTCCCCCGGCGTCGTGCACTACAGCCACAGCGGCAAGACCGTCTCCCAGGTATCGGCGGTGGCGTCGTGGGTTGCGGTTAGTTAGCGATGGGGTCG
>BCLH01000040.1:89994-102235 GCA_001602315.1 Zoysia pacifica | reverse complement strand
TGGGATGGGTGTTGACCTGACCTGATCGAGGGCGGGATTTGGGAGGGTCGTTGTAGATGTGTGCGATTTCGATTGGTTTTGCGTAAGGGTGCTCAGTAGTTCTCTGGGGCAGCAGCTCTTGCATCCTCTCTGCTCTGCAGATGCTTGTGTTTGTGATGTTTAATGTTTCAATAGACGTTGGTTCCTCCCATATGTTACGAGACTGAGAGCCACCATTCTGGATCAATATAAATGAATTTTCAAATGGGATTTACAATAGTAGATCGAATATTTGGTAACTGTGGGAGAGTTTTGTGATTGACAGGTTTTGTCGGTTTGTGTCGACTGTACTTCCGTTATACAAAATTAAAATTGACAATTGGTTGATGGTGGCAGATGACGGTGGCGTATTTGAAGGAGAAGCCGGCTGGTCAAGGATCCACACCTTCAACTCCTAGTGGCGGAAGCGGGATGCGATCTGCTGCGGCAAGACTGCTCGGTTCCGGAAATGGTAGCCGGGCGCTTAGCTTTGGGAGCAATGGTCCCAGCAGGGCTGTTGCTGGGAGCAGCCGCATGGGTGGAGGTGTTGGCACATCGACGAGTGCCGGTGGATCACAAGGTGTGGCGAATTACGATGGCAAGGGCACATACATCATATTCAATACAGCGGATACACTCTTCATCAGTGATCTTAACTCACCTGACAAAGTATTTCCTTTTTCCCTTCCTCGTAATCAGGTATTGCCAAGTGTTTCATCTGCGGTTTCCTAATCAGCTCGTGCTTTTGTTAATTGTACCAGGATCCAATAAAATCCATCCACTTCAGCAGCTCAAACCCACTTTGCCATGCGTTTGACCCGGAAGCAAAGGATGGACATGACCTTCTCGTTGGGGTGTTTTCAGGAGATGGTCTGTTGGGTACATCTTGATTTGTGATACTTCACCTGTATTTCTGAACTATGTCTAAATATAATGTACTTGTGCCCATTTTGCAGTATACTCAATGTCATTGAGGCAGCAGCTACAGGATCCTGGAAAGAAGCCTGTTGCATATCAACATTTCATCAACAAAGACAAAGACAAAGATAAAGATGCAACTGCAGGTGGCACTGCCAGCAGGCATGTTTAATATTTTCATTTTGACTATTTACTTGAAAATGTGAGATGTCAAACTTGACCCTGATAAGCCCAGCAAATTTTTCTTAGTGTCACCTCACTAGTACACAAAATTGCTTGATTGTTTTTTCTTGATATGGCACTGTCCTGTTAGTGTACAAGTTGGTAAAAACATCTAATATAGTATAGTCTGATGTGCCAACAAATTTTGCAAAAGTATCGGGTAACTATTGATGGTCCATATGCCCATATATTTATGCTTTTTCTCAACTTAGAACACACAAGCATGAAGCAAATTTATGATTGAAGACAAAAATTATCATGCTTGTAGCAAGCATCCCAAGATGCCCTAGAATCTACATACTTGATGGCTGTTAAGGTGGATAGATTGGCCCTTGTAGGCTGACATATGAACTGTAGCAGTTCGGTTGGGATTTTCAAACTCTTAAAAGTTAGAAAAAATGGCTAAAAATGGAACCAGGTTGTGATTTTCCCTTGTAAATAGTTTGAGAAGACAGTCATTTTTGTTACATTACATTATGGTTGATAGTTATTATTTTTTGGAACTATCTTCAGTTCTATGACACTACACCTATTATTTATGGATAAGAAAACTTGTTTGTTTGCAACTCTGCTTGCCATTGATTTTGATGAAGTTCAATCAATAACAGCAATTTTTTGTGCATTGTTATGATGTCATCAACTTAAGTACTGATAGTATGAGGCACCAAATATTTTAGTTAGCATGTAAGTTCTAGTGGATTGAGATCTATACGGCAACCGAGTTCCTGAAAGATAATGATGAATGTGTTAACGTGCTCTTTATATAAATATCTGACCAATATATATGGTATCATAGCTTTGAGGTTTCATTGACGACACGCTACTATTCCAGTGGTGTCTATATGGATGCATACCTTTGCTCAGTTATTAAATTTAATTTTAGTTCTGATTTTTTATTCCAAATATTACAGCCGGTGCACTTGTGTTGCATGGGTGCCGGAGCGTGAAGGCATTTTTGTTGTTGGCCACGCTGATGGAAATTTTTATGTCTATGACAAAGTGAGCCCTAATGCCAATAATATCAGATCATATAGTAATCAAACTTTATTGAGGTTGAGCTGATATTACTTTTATACATTCAGTCAAGGGATGGCAATACTGATTGGACTTTTCCAACTGTAAAGGATCAAAGCCACCTGCTGATTTCACATGCAAAGTCGAGTAAGGTAACATAGGACATGCACTATATTTTACTGCAAAATTGTAGTATTGATTTGGCTATCATTTTCTTATTTTCTATAATGTGTTATGACCAAATTATTCATTATGGAATTTTTATTGATCAAAGAACTTTTGCTAAGAATATTGAACTTGTGGACTGCTCGTAAAATTATAGTTTCTTACTTATGATTTTATGGAACCAATATTTATTCTAATATTATGTATCTTGAGACTCCAGTAACTCCAGTTCGTAGTTATAGCTGTGTAGCACATCTGCTCATAATTATTTATTTCCGTGTAGACCCTGGTGTACTTTTCTAGTAGCTCACCTGTATCGGCTTAGCTCTCGCCTGTTTGTAGTTGAGATGGATCAGAAACGGTGTTCTGCTTTCGACCTTTATCTGTCTCTGATTTTTACTTCTATAATGCATGCATTTGCCAACTGTCAACTAGCAGTTCTATTGTTACCATTACAGTGAACATGGAAAACAGTTCTCATGCAGCTGTTCGCTTTACTGAAATGCTGCAAAATGTCGATCTAAGGATTATTTTTAAAAAATAGTTTGTGACATGATGAGATTTGTACTTGTAGCCTAAATGATTGACTCTGGGATCTAAAATATACTGCAGGGCAACCCAATTGCAAGATGGCACATCTGTCAAGGTGCAATCAATGCCGTATCCTTTTCACCAGATGGAGCGTACTTGGCCACTGTTGGGCGAGATGGTAATATTCTTTCCAACAATGAGAATTTGTAGTTTTGATTTAATAATGCTTTAGCTGTTTAAGTTGTATATTGACATTAACCATCCAATCATATACAGGTTATTTAAGAGTATTTGACTTTGCGAAAGAGCAACTAATATTTGGAGGAAAAAGTTATTATGGTGCACTGTTGTGCTGCTCTTGGAGGTAAACCGCCAATGTCATGTTTTGCTGCTAATATACTTATTTAGTTACACCTGTTTCCAGAACCTGAACATTTGCCATGTTTAAAGCTGCTTTTCGAAAATAACGTGCATTGTCATATTTGTTGTACTCTGCCTTTATTTAGTTATACGTGCTTAGCGTTGCTTGTCAGCAAGCCCAGATATTGAAATTTTATGCTATCAAATATGAAAAACGGCCCAAGCAACCACCTTGGTGTTCCAAGGTGTCTGGCCGCTTCAACTGCAGCATAGAAGGCGAGCTACGCTGCCATCGCTTGTCCTGATATGGGCTGAGTCTCAAAGGTGGGCCTTGGTCCTTAATGTGGCAAGCACATAGGTTCGCTGCTGCTTTCAGATTCACCTTGTCGCTGTCTTAGCCAACATGAGACTGAATCTCATGGTTGGAAGATTTGAGATGTGATCGGAGTGTAACAGGAAGGAGTCGTGGTGTGGGAGGTGACATCAGTATATGGTGGGATCGAGAGGAAGAGGGTGGAACCATGGCTTTATAGATTGATTCCAATGTCAGGGATCCCATAGTTTGTTACTAGAAAGGTGGGTCTGGACTCATTGTCTGGTCACTGACAACAATAAATGGTATAACAAGGGATAGGTTAAGCACTCAGTGCCTGGTTTGGATAAGGGTCTGAACACTTTGGACCTTTTGTATGCAGCCTTTCCCTGCATTTCTACAAGAGGCTGTTTCTAGGACTCGAACCCGTGACCTTAATGGTCACAAGGCAACAGCTTTACCACTGCACCAGGGCAAGCAATCAGTGGCCCATAAGAAATTATCATTACAACTTTTAGGCTCCCTTAGCCTGATACCAATGGTTCATTTCTAGTTTTTAGGACCCAAAGCAAAATTTACCACTTCTGTAATATTCATTCTAGTCATAACACAGGCTTACTGCACAATGTACAGTTTCCTTAATGCAGCATCCTTTTATGCCATTCAACAAACTTAGCTCTATATTGTATAACAATATATTTGCTTAATTATTCCTAAAAACGTTTTTTATGCAAGTCTTACTCAGGCCTTTTTTTTTACATCTTAAGACTTTTGATGAATGACTGATTTATGCATATAATCCTTGTATTTCAACTTCTCTCTTACCTTTCTAATTTTGTATATAGAACCTGTAAGATGCTAATTAATATTACTTTCTATTTACAGTGCGGATGGCAAATATTTGATATCAGGTGGTGAAGATGATCTTGTACAAGTATGGAGCATGGATGACAGAAAGATAGTTGCTTGGGGCGAAGGGCATAATTCATGGGTAACACAATCATTGAAGCTGGCATTTTTTAGCTTTGCATTGCTCCTCCTTTACTTGGTTTTGAAGCAGATAACATTGTTTATTGCCAGGTTAGCGCAGTTGCTTTTGATCCATATTGGTCCCCACCAAATTCCGAGGAAGCAGGAGACAGTGTCATGTATCGCTTTGGTTCTGTTGGTCAGGTACCCAAACATTTATATAAGAAATAAATATTTGTTGATTTTGAGTTACAGTGCATTTTCTTCCTGCTTTATGTTATCCCTTATATCACAAAAATACAGCTTGATAAGAATATGTTCTTTCATGAATTTCTAATTGCTGGTATGAATCTAGATGTTACTGAAAGTTTTTATCATCCTCTCGCTAGTTAGGTTTATTAGGTGACTTGAATATGGGAGCAATATGTGTTAGTACATTCTTATAGGTCTTGCAAGCTTTGAACAATATGTGTTAGTGTGTGCTAAAGAGCATGCTCACTGTTCCTTATGCTCTGTACTGTATTCCTGCTTTATGTGTGGTTATTGTGTTGATTTTGGGCACACAAGACCTTTTCTTTTGCCAAATATTTTTTTGTACATCCTTGTACTTTGTTGTTACACATTGAAAATAGGAGACTTCAAATATACTTCATGTCACATGGTGTATGCTTTACCTGTTATTTCTTCAGGTTTAGTCCTCGCATTAATGCATTTTCGTTTTGCTTGATTTTAGGACACCCAGCTGCTTCTTTGGGATCTGGCAATGGATGAGATTGTTGTCCCTCTTCGTCATCCTTCTGCTGGCTCTCCGACGTTCAGCAGTGGAAGCCCTTCTACACACTGGGATAATGCATGCCCTCCAACAGGGGTTCTTCAGCCTTCCCCACGGATGCGAGATGTACCAAAGCTCTCACCACTTGTTGCACACCGAGTGCATGTAGACCCTCTATCCGGTCTGGAATTCACCAGTGAATCAATCCTCACTATATGCCGTGAAGGGCTCGTCAAAATCTGGGCGAGACCCAGCAATAGTGAAAACAACCATCAGACAGACTCTTTGGAGCAGGTTGTTGGCAACGCCACTTCCAAGGATAAGGCGCTAATATCATCGAACAAAGCTGGGGCATCCAGTTCCAGCTTCAAGCAACCATCATCTGTTGTCTCCACATAACTGGGCTTTGCTCGCTTGGTCATGGCCATTCATCTTTTGTCACTAACGTGAGAATTAATGGAGCGGGAGTAGATTGGGAGGATGCCAGCAAATGGGGCGTGCCTTTATTTTTCCGCTTCGTCGACTTCTTTGAGTTACAGGAAGTGTTATTATTGCCATTTGTTTGGCAAAAGAAAAATAACGGAACTTGCTCCTGTACATATACAGATATTATTGTAAGATGAATATTACAGGCTGGTTATGTTTTATTACATTTGATTGTTTTTTGTAACAATCGGTAGTCTAGTGTACCCATTTTTGCTCTTCTTTTTGTGTAGTCATGCTACTCCTTGATGTCAATTTTTTTCATCCTGGGAACATTTTCCCTTCCTCTTGGTATCGTTGTAAAGACATGAATCTTTGCTGTCTGCCGGGCGTAACACAGTGTGCGATAACGTGTTGTAAAACACGACTAAATATTTCATGACGAATCAATAACTTGCCACGTCCCATACTCAAAAAAACAAGCACAGCAATTTTCTAGCAGCAAATCGTACATTTCAAACAAGGGAAACCAAACCCTCGTCGCAGCAACGATCGCAACAGAATTTTTGGGGCATGAATACTGAAAAATATTTCTAGCTTATGCATTGCAACAAGTAGCTCAACAAGCAAACATAGTTTAGCCCAACACCACCAAGCCCAAACCTCTGCTGATTTACTCAACTCTCACTAAAAGAATGCTTTCTTCAAGTCCATGGTGCATCTGAATCATTGCAGGTGAATAGAAACCAACTCTTTCAGTTGTGGCTGATGCAGCAACTCAGGATCCATTGTACTAACAAGAGTAGGGTGTCCAAATTTATTTTTCGAAGGCACAACCTGTGTATAAAAATTAAATAACAAAAGAACTGACAAGAGAATGCTGGCAGTTTTTCCTTCAAATAGCTTGCAACAAACACATTCTAATCCTCTACCTGAGCTTCTAAATTTAGTTTTTCAGGGAGCTCCCCCAACCAGCAGGGTGTGTATGGGAACGACTTTGTTACGATTGCGTGGTGGTAGAATCGGTAACGACCACGATCCGTATAGAATTTTGGGAAAACCTTACCCAAATCTTGAAGCTTTGAGGTACTCCAAATGTGAGCATCCTGTCAAATCTACTACTATAGTAAAAAGACAACATCTTTGAAAGGATGAAATCAAAGGATATCGATACAGGAATTATTGATGCTACTTCCAGGTTCCAGAACATTATCATTGTCAGAATCCCACTCGAATTTCTCGTCCACTACTGTTTCATTGATGTTCTCAGCAGAATCTTCATCATCAAAATCAAAAACCTCAAAACAGTAATCCTCAATGTCGGATTTACAAAAGTTAAATTCTTGTAAGATCCAAGGTCCACGACGGTGTATGTTGTACTTGTCCAGATTTGGCAGGATGGGACAAATGTCATTGGAGTGCTTCAACACCCACTCGGTCTGATCGTTAAGGAACCAAACCTGAAGGTGGGAGAACCGGAAATATGATACGCAATATATCCCATTGCCTGATTTTCCTAGGTACAAATAATCTAGATTCCTTATGGTCTCTCCATCTTCTGCCAGCAATCTAATTAATTGATATGTATTGTTTGACAGTGATATTCTGCAACAAAAATTTTACTAAATTAAAAAGCCTGCCATAAAACTAGAAACCAAAACCAAAATGACGACGCCTAAAGAATAGTTGTTTACCTCATAAGAAAGTGATCAGAGCAGATTATATAAAGTGCTTCTCGCCAGTAGGCACACTGATGTAGTGCAAATCGTATTGACCCAAACCTTCCAGGTAACATCCTTGTGATCACCTTATCCCAACAAAATTTCCTCTCCTCCCAGGAACCAATGTTTGATGACAATATAGATAGACTCAATGTGGATGGAGGCCATTCAGATCCATCACATTCGTTAAGATTGATAGGAAAACGAGGCACTATCAGCAATTCCCAGTGAGGCGATAGGATGGGGTCAAACACAAGGAAGGAAGTCCTCTGTGAAAACACTTTCCATGCCCCAAGAAGGGTGAGGCTGGGGCCGTGGCAGGCGCGGGGGCAAGAGCGCCCACTGCTGTGTGGCAGGGTTAACCACACAGTGATAGAGCAAGAGCAGACCATTGCACTGATCTTGGACGTACGTGAGGGACCAGTCCTCGGGAATATCAGGCGCCGTGCCTTTAGACGCCGTGTAGTCGGGCCGGACAGAGACGGCGGCCCCGTCGTGGGGCGGGAGAGGAACTGCGTGGAATGTAGGTCCTGGCAGTTGAAGAAGACCCCCCCCCCCCCCCCCCCAACGAGAGCGGGAGCAGGTCAGCGCGCAGCAGGCAGCGGGTGTCGACGACGCGGCGCAACGCCTTACTGACGCAGCGGGACGTCCGGCAGCAACGCCTCCAGGTCCATCGCCTCCCGCGGGCGACTGGCGAGACGAGCTCAACCTTCCCTCCTGCGGATCCACCGGTAATCTATCGAAAATCAGCTCCTTACAACTCAGATTGATCGATTTTTTCTCCCCAACAAATCAAGACACGAGCAGTTGAATTCGAGTTTACCCACCTGGAATCCAGCTGCAATCAATTCCTCGGCCTCATGGGGCGCGGCAACGATCGTCCTCGCCGAAACAGGGCGTAGAGCTCGACGCTGGCCTGGAACGTTTGCCTCAAAACAGGGCCGTGTTGGGCTGTACTGGGCCTCATTCCAACGCAACGATCCGACCCATTAGTCCATTTCCATCACACTACCCGTCCCAAATTACTTGTCATCTTTACTTTCTCAAATTTTCTTATGTTACTTATTATTCTTATTTTCTAATGTATTTTTATCTATTCTTGATACATTTTTATTTTTATTTTTTTACTTCTCATTGTCAGCACATCTTACATTTTTACCTCTTATAACTAAATCGGAACAGAGTGAGTAGTATTCTAGCCCGATTAGAATAAATTTAAGAGAAAATTTCTTATTTAGTCTAAAAAATCACTGCTTTCTTCTTTGTTCTTTTTTTTAAAAAAAAACTTTCTTATATGGATCAAATATAATATTTTATTTCTTTCTTTTAACTTTTTCGTTAGTTTAGAGCAGTGATAGTGTTAAGTGAGATATAAAATGATAATTTAACCCCTCTTATAAAATGAATCACCACAAAATCATTTTGGGATTTGTTAAATAGTAATCATAATTGTGATTTAATGTCAAAAAATAATACATTTTAAAACATAAATGCCATTATGATTTTATGTTAATAAATAGTGTGCGCTCAAATTGACACATACAAACTAAATTATGGTAGTTTATTTTAGTTTATTTTTTAAGAGGGGTAAAATAGTTATTTTATCTCTCACTTAATGCTATCAGCTGGTAAATAGGTCCTTCTGAACTGGCTTAACGAAATTGTTGGATAAGCAATTTGTACAGCACAACATGGCAACAAGTGAAACGGAGGAGGTTGTCTATTTGTTCGTCAAGCCACCGCCTGTAACTTTGTCAACAAACATTGTTGCCATCACTACGCCGTCAGTTTTGCTCATTATTATTTGCGTGGCATTCTTTCCTCGGGTTGGAGATAAAAATGTGGTAGAGAAGGTTAGTGCGTAGGGTAGTGTTTATTATTCATCACTTGCCGTATCATTATAGGAAAAAGAATAATCTGTATTGAGATAAGATTACATTTTTCCTTCTTATGAATGGGTTGTAATATCAAACATTTTGCTCTCAAATTTGCCCAAAATGTGCATGGACAATGAAAATAACTTGGGCTGGATATCTGTTATTTTGTTGTCATTATTTCCTCGAATTAAAGAGCTATTCTCATAACGTTGTTGCAGTTGTTCTTGAATTTGGCAATTGAAAGTCTCAACAATATTTGTTTGTTAACGACGTGATAGCTGATAAAGTGATAAAACTCAGCAAGTGTTTGTTCTTTTGGCCTTTTAGCTGGTGGTTATTATACGACCTATGATTGCACTTTCAACTATTTACTGGCTGCGATTAATTCAGAGAGAATTTTTTATTTGGCTCTTAAATTTTTGGTTCCTTATTTGACTTTTTCATTAGTTTTAACATCTAATAGTGTTAAGTTAAGCACAAAATGATCATTTTATCTTTAATTTCATATTTGTTTCATTTCGAGGCTAATTATTTTGTATGGTTTGATAATATTATATTTACAAATTTTCGTATGAAGCATTCTGAGCACAAAAATTATATATATATATTTTTGTAAAATTATCATATTATCAAACAATGAAAAAAAATAATGCTCAAAATAAAATAAATACAATACCTTGAGGTAAAATGGTAGACAAAATTGGCGGAAGGGCCAAATAAAAAATACAAAATGAATTTTTAGCCATATAAGTAAGTTCAAATCAAAAATGGCCAAAAAAAGAAAACCGTGACTTTTTTAATACCAGAATTATCTCATTAATTTAGGATTCAAAATATTAACAAAGAAAGCATCCTGATTTAAATAGTTTTTTTTGATTTCTTACATCATGGCTACTATCTGCTCTTACACATAACGAAGATCCATTTGCCCTAAGAGTTGCTAGTTATGTCCTAGTCTCCTACAGATAAGGGATACAACCCCTTTGCCTTATGTCAAAAATTGCACTACATCTGTCTGCAAGCATATGGTACAACTGCTGCTCATCACAAATATAATGAGTTGGCGAACATGATACCCCGATTTAAGCTCTCACTTGCCTTTTCAAACTTCTCCTGAAGATTAACCTCCCCAACAGCTTCAGCAGCAGCTTTCAACTGAGAACAAGTTCATAGTTGGTGAGAATATGCCAGAGGTAAGTTACAGATAAAGGGTGCAGCACACTGATTGAATACCCAGGACACAAGCGGAAGGAAAGAGGAGGAAGGTCTTTACCTGTTTCAGAAATTCATCCAGCCTTCTGGCAAGCCTTATGATGCTACCTTCAAAAATGTCAGTCATTTCAATCACCTCCGCAAACGTGGCCCCCTGTATTTACACAATTCAAACAATAAGATAAATAACTAAACCGGAGTAGATCCACCAAAATAGGAAATTAACTATTACACAAACCAAAGAAAACTAGAGTGGGTGGATGTTGATAAGTTTTTCTAAGACTGACCTTCGACCAGCAGTATATGACATCCATCAAGTAGGGTCTGCAGGATGATTCAACATATTCCTCCACATTTACTTCCAGTTTGCATTCTCGTTGAATCTAAAACAAAAAAATAAAAACCAGATCTCAATCAAGAATAGGTGGATAACAAACAAACAAGGCAACAAATATTCACTTTGCTTTTGCTGAACCGAAACAAGAATCGATAAATTTACACCTCAGTCAAGTTCAGAGGAGTATGAAAATAGAAATTACACAACAAATGCACCTCAGCTATTTTTCTCGCAGCCTCCTGAAGCTGCATCATGGGCTTAGAAAGTTCACTTCTCAGACGTATTTGCTCACTTGACTTTTCACAAGGTATAAAGCAGCTAGCAAGGGAAGCAACTTGATGATGATCAAGGTCATTAAATGTACCTGCACAATAACAACAAGTCTTTTAGTCCCAAGCGAGTTGGGGCAAGCTAGAGATGAAACCTACAAGAACTAATAAATGGACCTAGACAGAACCTATAAAGCAATGTTGGAGCTACACAGAGAAACAAGATACAAAGAACCACAATACCATTGAACATAAGCTCAGTGATAAGCAGCTCATCCCCTGTGTCTATTAAACAAGCAGCACGACCCTTTAATTGGAGAACACCATCAGCATCAATATGACCAAGCATCTTCAGAACACGTGATCGGTTCTTCAGCTCATCTCTAAATTTTTGCAGCTGAATGGAGAAAACAAATTAAGAACTCATTAAGCTATCAAAATATGACAAGGTACAATGACTCGACTAACCTGTGAATCCCGCATCTTTGATTTCAGTTGCTGAATTTCATGATTCAACTCTGCTTTTCTATGGTACCATGACATTTCCTGGTCGCTTTGACCAGACTAAGATACAAAAAAAGGGCACAAAATAAGTTTGGAAAAAAAAGAATCCCAGACATCCTATTTTGAAGGTCACAGCATTACACACCTTAGAAAGTGGGTGAGAGCATTTTTTCTGCTCAAGATCCTCAAGTTTGTGAACCAAGTCAACTAATTCAGGTTCTTGAATACCCATGTCCTGTTAAATTAAAAGATTAAAATGCATGCATCATCATCATAATTTAAAGAATGTTTTACAATGCCAGAGCATTTATTTTAAGATTCTCAGATAGACTGGGCCAATATGGATTGCGCAATTGAAACATAGGTTAGAACAAGATATAAATGAGCAGCTGAGTCTCATGTCAAATATTTTACAGAGATGTTTGTTATCAGCAGATATATCACATGTGGACAAAGCATTGAAGACCGAAATCAATAAGTTAAAAAGTATTAACCACATAATCAACAAAAGACTAACTACAATACACCATATCAGGGAAGGAACAACATCACAATTCACAATTGACGCATATTCCAGTTTGCAAAATTCTCAGGAACTTTAAGCCACAAAAATGGA
>BCLH01000040.1:53554-89968 GCA_001602315.1 Zoysia pacifica | reverse complement strand
ATACTTTAACAGGATGCAGCTTCGGAAGCCCTTGGGGGTAGCGCTTTCCTAGTTCTTGCACCGCAAAAAGTATATTTTGCCTTGCTTCAGGTGGTCGTAGATCAGGAGGAATGTTGATTCTAACACTGCTTAAACCGGATACCAAAGGTAATGGTACTGGCACCTGCAAATCCTCAAGATTAATAGGAAATAATACTTTGCCCACCTTTGGATGGCCATCTAGTGAGTCACACAACACAAAAGAAACCTGTAACTGAGCTTCAACTTACCACATGCATTTCACCCTTCTCCCCGGAGCGAGGCGGGCATGGCTTTGAGCGTGACCCATTCTCGCTGGAACTAGATGAGCAATGAAGCAAGGTATCTACTATATAGTTATTACTGCGAGATGCACTTAATGCAGGAGGGAGTGTCCCAGATGTCGGAGGCTTCTTCACAACATTTACAACCACACCCCATCCCCAGTCTGTCGAACCATCCCTCACTTTAATCTGTCATGGTGCAAAATACTGAATTCAAACAATTCGTATTTTGTAAATCATAAAATATAAGACAGAAGTTCATTAAAGGAAAAAAAAAAACATCAGTTAAAAAATGGTGGTAATATAAACAGCTAATCTGCAAGCAGAGCAGTACTTGTGAAAAATGGAGTTACCTACCAGCCTTCCAGGGACCAGATATAACAAAGCTCTTTCTGGTCTAATCATCTCAGACATGATTTTCTTTTCAAGTTCAGATATATCAAGCTCCAGTTTGTGATATTCAGCAAGATCAGTCTGAACAGGAATATATATTAGTCAAACAGAGTTATAATAATAATAATAATGAATGTTGCAATTAAAAATAGAAATTACCTCTCCAGAAGAATCAAGCAAGGTAGCTTCATTCTCCAGACTTGTAATCTTTTGAACAATTTCTGGTAATGCCTGAAAAACGAGGGTGTTTAGTTGGGTTACAGTGTATGACACGAAAAGCAACTATAAGAGGTCCCGACACAAACCCTCTCATACTGAAACTGATGGAATGAATTCCTAATCACATGCTCAGCTGTAAACTGGCCTTCTACACGGCTCATTAAATTCAGAATAGTGTAATAGCTCAGCCTGAAAGTACTGATAAGAGGTGCTGGTTTGCCTAATACCATTTCCTTGATAACACTCATTTCCATCTGCAGAGTTCAGTAACAATAAGTCTGATGGATAGAAATCAAATTAAAGGAATAGTGAGAACAAAAGGTTAAAGCACACTAAGATAGTGGCAATGCAACAAAACAACTGGAATAATTCTTATAAGAAACCACTGAGCTAAATAATTCTTCATATGGCAACAAAAAATTAAGCACAAGCCTAAGAGAACAAAAAAAAAAGTATAAGAAATTACTAAGCAACATGAATCTTTAAGTATCTAAACAGAACAGGACAGCTATCATCAGTTTTTGCCCACTGAAACTGAATACAAAGAAATGTTTTCTGAATATTAAGAGTAGCATGTAAATTATAGGGGCAATTGTGCCACTGACCCAGTTTGTGAAGCTAATTACAAGTTTGGCCCTGTTTTTTAGGGTTTGCAGATTTGACCCTAGTTTTTTCGAAGAGATAATTCCTTTCTTGGCCTTTGCGTCAGTTTAAGCTCCTAACAGTGTCAAGTAAGGGGTCAATTGACCATTTTACCCCTTATAAATAACCAATATAATTCCATTAGCAACTGTGTTAATATGAGTGTAAACTAATTTAAAAATATAGTTCTATCAAAATGGAAATTGCAAATAGAATTTCTATTTAAATGTGGTTTACACTCAGATTAACATAATTGCCAATGAATATTATGTTGTTTTATTAATATGAAGGGTAAAAGGGTCATTTCATCCTTTACTTAACACCATTAAAGACTTAAACTGACGGAAAGGCCAAGAAAGGAACCAAAATAGATTTCTGTCCTTAAAAGGAAGTTCAAATGAAAAAAAGCCAAGAAAGGAAGCACTGATTTTTTTAGGGTCAAGAAAGGAATTATCTCTTTTCGAAACGAAACTGTCATTTGACCCTAAACTGTAGCACCGTTAGCACCAGGTATTTTTGGTGATTTAAAAAAATAAAAAAAACTTTATAAATAATGAAATGGACTAAAATACCCCTGCTTGTGCCCTTTTACCACCCGTGACCGGTCCCCTGCCTAACCCGAGCGGCGCGGATGGCGCGCGCGTGGCACGGTTAGACTTCTCTCTGCTCATTTCCAGTAGACCGCCATGGATTTGATTTCTTCAAAATTTGGGTATATTTTCTGATCTTATCGCTTGCAATGTGAATGTATGTTCATGGGAATAATATAGGTATGATTTAGTAGGTGAGTTTATCTAAAATTTCTGTCATATGCTGTCAATTGTAGGTTTGCATTGTGCGTCTTACTATATGAAATTGTTTGATTTCGAAATGACCAATTATAGGGGAAATGTTGTCAAAATTTGAAGAAAATTTAAAATATATTCAAACTATTTCAAAAAGTTCAAATTTTAATTGAAATTAAGTTCAAAATATATTCAATTACTGCTGAATTTTTTCTATACACTTCCATTTTTTATTTACAAAACAGGGTCATTTCTGCAAATGAATCAACAAAATAGGGTCAATTGTGCAAGGGCAAATATGTCCATTTACATAGGACTTAACACCGTCAAGTGGTCCTAACGGAGTAAGGTCAATCTCAGCTTTCATTTCGAAAAATTAAGGTAAAATCTGCAAACCCTAAAAAACGGGGCCAAATGTGCAATTACCATCTCAAACAGGGTCAGCTTCGCAATTGGCCCTAAATTATAAAGGGATACTAAACCTCTTGTTATGAACATCTTGACATGGTGTATATATATATATATATATATATATATATATATGAATTATTTCTTATGTAAAACCAACAAATATAACAACAGAAAATGTGGGATCTTACCTTCTCATCTATCATTATAACGCAAATTCCACGTTCATCCTTCCCACGGCGGCCAGCTCTTCCACTCATCTAAGAATGTAGTTGCATGTGAAATTGAGTAAGAAGGGCTGGCGTCTGTCCTTACTACAACGTACAAACACAAATAGTATGTATGTATGTATGGCTGAATTGCAAGGCAAATATGCAAAGATTTACCTGTATATACTCTCCAGAACCAATGTAGCGATTAGTATCACCATCCCATTTTTTGATAGATGTGAAAACAACCGTTTTTGCAGGCATATTAAGACCCATGGCAAACTGAGGCAGAAAGATAATATAGACAAGAATGTTATTGATCAAATGGTGCAATTACAGGTGAATGGTGCACTATTCAAAGTGAAGCGTAAAACAATAGTTGTTACAGTAGTAATTTAAAAAAACACAGGAACAGATATTAAATGCATCTCAGTTATAATAAGTGGAATAATGAGGGTAAGGATCATACTGTCTCAGTGGCGAAGAGGGCTTTCACAAGACCTTCTTGAAAGAGCAATTCTACCAGCTCCTTAATTATTGGGAGTAGCCCAGAATGGTGTACTGCAATACCTCGTTTAAGAAGAGGCAACATCAACTCTATAGCAGGTAAACTTCTATCTTCAGCCTTCAAAAGTTTAATAGCATTACTGAAAACCTGCTCGATGCAATCCTTCTCCTCCTCAGTATTGAAGTCAAGTTTTGACATAGACATAGCATGGTGCTCACATTCTCTTCTACTAAAGCTGAAAATTATAACTGGTTGAAACTTGCGCTCCATTATCATCTGAAACCAAAATTAAGCAAGGAAATGGGTGACAGAATTTCAAATAAGAATCAACAACCAGACAGTCAATACTTACAAGTGAAAGGTTAACTAAGGCATGGTCATTCAACACAAGTTATTTTTTATGATACAATCATCTTAAGATCAGGACTCAAAATTAGGCCCCATTTAGAACGGAGGAAAATTTTCTGTTCCTGCGTTTTTTCATGTGAAATTCCTGCGTTCCAAATGGGGCCTTATTGGCAGCACAATTTCCAATAATATGTCAACAGCTGAACAATAAATATCTATACTGTAGCCTATTCCTTTAGCGTTTCCTTTTTTAGATTAACAAAAATCATCATCTTCAAACTGTTAAAATCAGGGAGCACATTAAGCTACAGAATAGAGTACATCGTGCAATAAAAATATGCTGATGGCTTCTTACCTTGACGATTCTGTATATGTCAGAATTGCCAGAAGCACTTCCACCTTTTGCAATTCGACCGCTAGCTTTAGGCCCACCACCCTTCCTTCCATCTAGTTGCATATTTTGCTTAGAAAACGAGTCCTGCAGCTTCACAAAGTTATCTTCTCTGAACTGACCATTTTCATCTACTACAAGGTAGAGCCCAGAACCGCCTATCGGAAACACATAGTGCTGCAATGGTGTCGGCCTGAAGTCTGTATACACAACGTGGCAAGGCTGCTTGTGAAGGTTGCATATCCACTCAGCAAACTCTGTTGCATTTGACATGGTAGCGGAGAGAAAAACCATCTTGATAGCGGGAGGCAAGAAAATTATACTCTCCTCCCACACAACTCCTCTCTCACGATCCTTCATGTAATGTATTTCATCGAATATAACCCAGCCAACCTCCTTGATGACCTCGGAGCCCCTGTAGAGCATGGCCCTGAGGATCTCCGTGGTCATGACCAGGCACGCGGCGTTCGGCTGGAGCGTGACGTCCCCAGTCATGAGCCCGACGTCGGAGAACTCCTGGCTGAGCTCCCTGTACTTCTGGTTGCTCAGCGCCTTGAGAGGGGACGTGTAGATGACCTTCTGCTTGTCCCTGAAGGACAAGGCGATGGCGTACTCGGCGATGGCCGTCTTCCCCGCCGAGGTATGCGCCGAGACGAGCACGGACTCGTTGCGCTCCAGGCACGCGATGGAGACGCTCTGGAAGGGGTCGAGCTGGAACGGGTACTGCTTGGCCATCTCCCCGTGGAACGCCGGGTTCGCCAGCGTCCCGTGCACGGCCTCGTCCTTGGCCGACTCGTAGCCCTTCGGGACCGCGACCTCGTGGATGCACGACCGCGAGATGTTCCGCCGCTTGGCCGCTGGCTCCCCTTCCGCCTCCGGCTGAGGCGGCTGCTGCTTCAGCTGCCCGCCCTCAGTCGACTCCGGCGACCTGCGCTTCCCAGCGTTCTCCGCCTCTTCCCCCATCTTCTCTCGCCCAGTGCAACCTAGCCACCAACCCAACATCACATAAGAAAACAAGAACCAAATTGAGTAATCAAATCAAGCTATCCCAGGGCTCCTTACCTACGGTACGAGGTGGGAAATGGTCGCAAAACAAGGCGGTGGTACTTCTCCGGCCGAAGAAGCGCGGCGGCGCGGCGGCGGCGGCGAATGGAAGTGCAGCCCTAGCTGAGCGACGGACGCTGGCTGTCTGCCTGCTTGACTCTTCGGCTACTTCGCCGCGGGAGGCCGCGCTAATCTCGACCGCTGATCGGAGCGCACGAGTATTGACGCCAGAACAGACATGTCGGCAGCTTGGGCCGGTGCTGTCAAAGGCCTTCGTGGAGAGGTGGCCGCAAAGATTGGGCCTCGGCCCAACGCTGCGTGAAAATATGGAAACTTTTGAAACGCCCGCCACGAAGTTACCTTTTTTTTGCATTTGTTCAACGATGATCTGTCAATATATATGGCTTAGTTCTCGATACGTTGTCTGTTATGCATTTGTCCAATGATAAACATTTTAATAAATGATAGGTTCTAAAAATGAATAATTAGTAGTCTAAAAAAATGAATAATCAGTAGTTATAAAAAAAATGAATAATCAGAGCAGCGACAAGCACAAATTGCATGGAACATATGTCACAACCTTAGACCCTGTTTGGAAAGCAAAAATTTCTTAGAAATTGCACATAGGAATTCCACAAAAAATAATTTAATTTTATAGGAAAAACATAGTATTTAGAAAAAATTTCCACGTTCCAAAGAGGGCCGGAAGGTGTCAAAGGGCATCTACCCCTCCAATTAGCCTCGGGATTTATTACTCCACCAGGTCTGTGAAACTTCCCTCTCCAGCACCTTTTGCGAGCATTTTCCATGACACTGTTCTCCCCAGGGTTTTAGAAACCGCTGAAAATCAACTGCTTTTTTGTGATTTTTGACTAAATTAGTCCGATCCGATATAGGGTTAGATCCGATTTTCGACCAATAATAAAAGAACGAGGAGTACGTTAGAGAGAGAAAAAAAAGTAACATATGGTCACAAGGTGAATTTTATAAACTTCTTCAAAGGAAAGATGCACTGAGACAAGTAACCAGCGGTTAGAAACTCCTCTTGATCATTCGATCAACCATATTGTCGGAAAGATTATTTATCGGTTTAGGCTTCCTTTACAACACGAGATTTTTTTTTTCGTTTTTTATATTTTTTCTACGAAATTAAACTGATTTCTATAAAAATTTTTGTAAAAATCCTGCGTTATACCTCACAGGATCTTTATGCCATGCGAAGATTGTTGTGCTGAATCCATAGAAAGTTCAGACAACCGTGGTGCTGCAAAGTGTACTGTTTAGGGAGCAGCTGGTAGCATTTGACAATTCGCAGACGGCAAAATCGTGCACATTTTCACAGATTGTTGCGCTGAACTTGGATGGATTGCTTCATCGAAGACGACCGAAAGGCACTTGCAGTTCACTCGGAGTCGGATAGACCCAAGATAACTCAACCAGCTGCCTGAACCATATGATTGAATCATCAGGAGAAATCCCATGTCAGGTTACATCTCAAAAACGCAAATCCTCTCCAAATCTATGTTGTTGTTTTGAACGAAATCCTCTCCATATCTAAATCTACTACACACGGTTCAAAATCAAGGAACCAAGAACAAATCTTCCTGACGAACACAGAAGATAAAAAAAAAAAAATCCTCAATCCGCCTTGATCTCCAAGCTTCATCACCAGCGACCAAATCGGCGCCTCTGCTCCCCGCCTCCCGCACCCGCCGCAGCGTCTGACCTTCTTCCCGAGACCTCCGGGGCCAACCCACGGCGACGGCGCCCTCGCTCCAGGCTCCTCGCGTCACGCTAGCAAGCTACCGCTGCACCTGGCCGTGTTGCGAGCAAGCGCTCGGCGGCCAGTCAATACCGGCGTCCTCCACCCCCACGAGCCTCACCTGGTCTTCCAAGTACTGCTGCAGCAGCGCGGCGCGGTGCCCCACGCCCTTCTCGTCATCCTCCCGCTGGCCGTCTCGAAGGCGGCATCGGCTCATCCTCCGCCGCCGGCGGCGGCGGAAGCGGACGACGGCCGCGGCGACGCAGAGCAGCGGCAGGCAGAGGAGCGCCAGCGGGAGGAGCACCGGCAGGAGGAGCACCGGCAGGCACGACGATCGCCACGCCGGCGCGCGGCGGGCCGCGGCCCCCATGCGTACAGCGGGGAAAGCCCCCCGGCGACTTGGCGCTTGGGAACCGGCGGTGGGTAGGGAGGTGGGTTGCCGTAGGGAAGGAAGACAAGCAAGGAGACCGTCACCGTTGCGGCTGGTCTGCTTTAAAGGGACGGTTTCTTAATTAGTTTATCTACTAATTGTGCTTGGATGTAAAGCGCCCCCTGCCTCTTGTTTTATGATCGCCACCCTGATATTTTTCTCTCTTCCTTCTTTACACGTCGCTTTCTAATGATTTATCCATGTAACGAGATACTAGAGCTCAGCATTACTTTACTAGATTCTAGCATCAGATTTTTTTCGTTACGAATTTATTTGGTTATAAGAATTGCAGCTTAAGGTACGGTTTGTTTCAGCTTTTGAGGCTACCTTTTCTAGTTGAAAAGTTAAAATCTGAAAAGTTAAAACAAGTAAAATTCTGAAAAACTAGTTTTTGAAATGCTGAAATGTTAGTTTCTGAGGAAAATAAATTAAAAGCTAAAAAGCTCATACAGAACTGTTTTTTAGCTTTTGATGTGCAGAGAAATTAAGTATATATTGTAAAAGTCAAAAATCACTGCTCCATCAGCCAACTTTTCAACTAGGCACCAGCTATCTTTTTTAAAAGCTCAAAAACTTCAGCTCAAACAAAAAGATCCTAACACTCACGGGGGTTGAAGATTAAATCAGGCAAGAAAAGGATTGCTCTATATTTTTCTTTTGAAAATGTACTGATGATATATACTGCTACTTTTCATATGATTCATTTAAAATTCTTAGGCTTTCGAAGAAGCTCTAAAATATGAATTCGATGGCAGTAGGAATTGGTAGAATCTTGGTTCGGATAGCTTGAACTAAGATCCTATTTGGAACAAAGATTTTTTTTTCTTTTCTCGTGTTTTTTTATGAAAGTGAACCAATTTCTGTGAAATTTTTATGAAATTTCTGTGATTTTTTGCGTTTCAAACAGGCCTAAAAAATAGAAGGTCAATCACATATTTTATTTATCCAAGACAGATTAAGAGCATGAGTCCCATCAGACGCTCTACCGAAACATGGCAGGATATGTAGTTTGTGATGTGAGAGAGATTGTTATTTGTGGTGAGACATACTACACCCCACAGATCAGTGATATTCCACTTGCGAGGACACAGGTACCAGCAACGCAAATATGTCCATGCCAAATAGTAGATGTCCCCTTTGTCTATCCATAAAAGCTAATAATTCGCCACGCCACGTATCCGATTGCCGTGCATTGATTGATGGCAACAGATACAATTTAAAACTTCACTAGGTATCCTCATTGAACGTGTTGAAGCTTTTTTTAATTACTCTCTTTATTTCACGGTAAGTGATATTTTTTATTTTTAAAAACTACTCCATATTTTCTCATTCATTTTATTAAAAGAATTTTAAATAAGATGAATACTAGTTAAAAGTAGATGCTAAAGGTTTAAATAATATTTTCTTTCGGTTTTAAAATATTAACATCGACTTTTAATATTAATTTTGACTATTTTTTTATTTAAAAAAATTTCAAATGTGTAAATTTTTATTATTATTTGATTTATCATTAGTAAAATTTAAATTAAAACTAATAGTTTTACATATTAGAGTAAATTTTTTAATAAGACGAATCGTTAAAGTTAATGTTAAAAATTAACGATGTTAATAATTTAAAACCGAAGAGATTAGTTCTTTGGGTACGGAAGGATGCTTTTGTTATCCTGCACTCAACTCTCTCTGTTAATTTTCATTTTTAGCGAACATACTAGTAACATATTACTGGTGGATGGTGGCCAGAAACGACCGACCACAGGTCCACAGCAGGCCGTGTTTGCGGGCCCCATGCCACGTCGGAGAAGAAAGCGCAAGGATAGGAGCCGCCGCGTCGAGTCCCCGTCGGACGGCGTGTAAACAAGGACAGACACGCGGGGCCGCCATCCGCGCGGGACGGCAGGAGCGGACGAGGCGTCGGATCCAACCAATACCGCGCTGACGTCTGGTTGCACAGGCACCACTCCCCGTAGCAAGCAGCAGCGTACGAATCGGACAGAGCCTTTTTTAAGTTTGGAAAAATCGGATCTGTGACGTCTTTTTGAAATTTAGCATGGAATCAGATCGGTATATATATATATATATATACACACCGAAAGATTCAATTTTTTAAAATATATCACTCCGTCTGGTTCTCCGTCTGGTTCTGTCAATTTTTTGTTGATTTTCTTTTAAAAAAAAGTGTGAAAAAACAAAAGACATTTTTGCCCTCCTTTTCCACATGTCAGGCCTTGCCCGTGCTCTCTCTGCTCTCCGACCCAAATCTCATACCGATCCCCTGCGCGGCCAGCCGCTAGAGCTCCCAATCCAGCGCGGCGACGTCTGCTGCCTTGGGTAATTCATCCTCCAACCCTCCGATGTCGCGCCTACTCAGGAACAGATGCGGCTTCCCTCATCCCAATCGATCCTCCCATGTGTCCTCCTATGCAACGTCATCCTCCTCTGTTTCTCCTCCGTTATGGATATGGGTCCCACATGGGCTTGAAAAAGGAAAAATTCAACGCACCTTGGCTGCATCGAATCGCCCAGTCTCAGCAGCTTCGAAGCACAGCCACCGAGCGGGGAGCAGGTGCAGGAAATGGATCCACATGCCATCCCGAGAGCAGGCATCGATGGAGCTCGGCCCCTAGCGAAGCAGCTACTGGAGCTCAGCCACTAAGCGAGGAGCAAGCGTCGGAGCTCCACCACCTAGCGGAGCAATATTCGAACCCGTCGAGAGAAGCAGCCGCTGCCGACGGGGTCGGCTCGCCGTGGCCTCGCACGCGAGCGCCTCGCCGTGGCATAGCACGGAGGCGACGACAGCAGCTCTGTGTGGCCGCGCATGTAGGCGATGGCGGCGACATGGCTTTGCGCGCGGGCGCCTCACCGTGGCTTAGCACGGAGGCGACGGCAATAGCTCTCTTTGGCCACAAACGCAGGCGACGGCGGCGGCTCGCCGTGAATGAGCACGAACGCGATGGGGGCAGCTATCTGTGGCCGCGCAGGCAAGCGACGGGGGTGGCTCTCCATGGCCAAGGGGGTGGGCGACAGGGGCGACTCGCCATGGCTGAGCACGAGGGTGTTTGACACTCAAAAATAAAAAATCACAGGGCATCGAAGTATTCGGTAAGTCCTCTCTTATTTCGATGTTTGGCTCATCAGAGTATTCGACATGCTGTCGAAGGATTCGGTGAGCCATCTCGAGCTTGGGCATTTGGCTCATCGAAGTATCCGGCACGCTGCCGGATACTCCGGTAGGCTCTCTCAGGTTCGCACACTTAGTTTATCAGAGTATTTGACACTTTATCAGAGGATTTGATAGGCTCTTTCGAGTTTTCGAAATTGCACGACGGAACCTTCGATGTCGTCTTATCAGAGACTTCGGTCACCGAAGTGTCCGACACTTTACTGAAAACTCCGGTAATATCGATTTATAAAAGTTTTCTGCAGATTTTCTAACTCGTAGTATTAATTGCCCTACGAGACAAGATCATATCATCTCTATAAAACAGAGGCCCATAGCCGATTGAGGATCGTCCCAATCGAACCTATCATTTGCTTTTAAATTTTATTTTTCTCTAAACTCTAATCTCCTTACTCGACCCCTCGTGATGTTCTTTCTTCGCCTCAATGGCGTCTGAAGACAATCCGGCTAGCCTGACAGAGCTCGGATAACTTCTAAGATGATCTTCCTCCGACGAGGCCTCTCTTGAGACGGAGTTGTCTAAGTGCTGCTCAAATCCGACATTGAAGAGACGACGGTGTTCCCACACATAGACGTGCGAGCGGTGTGTTGGTTCGGGATCTATTTTGACATCAGCACAATTTGGTGACTCCGCAGAGAACGAGTGATTCCGATTGCACAAATAAATCGTCGTTTTTCACCGTGAACTCCGAGATCTCCACGACGAACATCGTCATGTCATCCTTAGAGAAGTTGCTCGAGTAGGCACGCAAGGCATTCTTAGAGTGCCGAAAGGCTTTTGAGGAGGCGCGCAAGGCTCGAGAAGAGCGAGAGCTGCATGAGTACTTGACGTGCTTTAAGAAGGATCACCAAAGTGCCACCTCTCAAGCAAAGGAGCCTGTTCTTCTGATCGTCGTCGATGACGCAGCCATAGGTGCTGCCAATGTGAGAACATCTTCGCACCCTCCCGTTACTTTTGAGTTTCATATTACTTTGCTAATTTATAAAAGGTCTTGACAAATGATATGCGATTCATGAAAGCATTGCACACGTAGGCCCTCCTACTTAGTATATCGGAGCCCACTATATCTAGCGTAGAACAACCTCTGCATAGCATGCCGTTGAACTTATTTAGTGGGCAAACTAGTTTTTCATCTCATGTGCAAACTATCACGTTGGTACTGTCTTTCGCTAGCGTAGAGCCAATCACTAGCATCTCAATCCGGCCACGAGCCGATTGAATGAATTGGCTAATTTTGTTCTTCCTTACTGTACCGTCGCAGATAACACACTGTCTATCTCACTAAGCGGTACAGAAATCCCCCTTAGCCCTGTGTCTAATGAGTTATTTAGCGCCATGAAGATGAGCATACACCCTCCACCATCGAGTACATCTGCTAGATCACCCATTGCCAACAAAGAGGAGTATATGACGTGCATTAAGGATAACTTAAACAAATAATTCTGTGAGACGCTAGAGGTAGACCTCAAGGGAAGAGATCGAATATATCAAAAATTGTATCTCACATATTTTGATTCAGTTTCATATCTCGTTGGATGGCATGTTTTCTACTTCGTCAAATTCAATAGCGAAGTCCACTTGAGAGCACATTAGTCAATATGTGACATAACTAGGAGAAGCGGATTTTAGTGAGGTCTTGAAAGTACGTTTGTTTTCTTTATCACTAACCAAAAGCGCTTTCTCTAGGTTTTCATCATTGTCCTGAGGTCCATATACACATGAGAGTCTTTAGAGCGCAAGTTTCATGACCACTTTTATTCTAGGGATAACAAATTAAAGTTGTCACATTTGACATCGGTTCGGCAAGAGAAAGACGAACCAGTCGTTGATTATCTTCGACAGTTTAGAGATGTTAAGAACTGATGCTTTAATTTAACAATTTCTAAAAAAGACTTAGCCGACCTAGCTTTTAGTGGTTTACGGTTGCATCTTAGAGAGAAGTTGGAGGGGTACGATTTTTTTTGTACTTACTCACCTCCAACAAAGGGCTTCGACTTAAGAAAGCCGAACTAAAGAAATAAAACATAATTATAAGAACCGCCACAGCATTCACGTCGTGCAATATGATTCGGATAGCTTCGATGATGATTGTAGTGATATTTTGGCTGCTGAGTTCGTTTGGCTATCCAAAGTCAAATCATTTGCTTATGATTCGCTCAAACCAGTTCAGTAAAATCGAAAAAACGATGTGAAATACACCTTTGATGTAGCTAAGTGTGACAAAATATTTGATGAGCTATATAAAGGTGGGTACATTAAGATTGCATATACTTTACCTTCGGTAGATAAGATTAAACGTAGAGTATATTGTAAACGGAATAACTCTCATTCTAATAATGACGTAATATTTTTCGACAAGACCAATCAGCTTTTAATGAGAGACGATTGAGTCTTAAAGAGATGCAGATCGACATGCACCCCTTCTCTGTCAACTGTAGAGCTCAACCTTAAGGTGTTGATTTGGCCTCATTAAGCCGATACGACCAAAGGGAAGAACATGATCATCGAAAAGGAGATGCCTATTTCTTCGAGTGAGAAAGGGGCCTTTATAAAGATAGTTCTCGACAAGTCCCTCGATGGTCAAGAGTCTCTCAAAGTCACCATCCAAAGCTCTAGACCTAGGGAGCAAGCTCCACAGCCCAAGACGATAAAGCCGAAGAATCTGGAGGTGGACCAGTGAAAAATAAACCAAGGCAAGGCCACAGAACGAAAGATGAGGCCCAAAAGTGCCTTCGACCGTCTCATGGCCAAGAACAAGAATCAAAAGAATGATTTGAATAATTGGTCTATGAAGTGACCAAAATCACCATCTAAGAAAAGCAGCCCACCTAGAAAAGAGATGAGACTAACCATGAATGTGCACAGATCTCCTCCTCCTTTTTCTCCACATGGGTTCGAAGTGCCACTGTCGTGGCTTCATCCTATGCCTTACCCACCGTTCCCGGTGTGATATCTATACATGAGACCATAGATGTCTGTGTCACTGATGCCGATTCCACCGATGCCATACCCGTCATTTTATTTAGGGTGGAACGAACTGAGAGGAGATGTCTTCACAAGGCTCTTCAACCTTACTCTAAATCGAACAGATTCTCGATCGATTAAGGTTCAAAGAGAGAGCTCCACCACCACGCCTAAGCAAGAGTGACACCCGAAGCAAGGAAACGAACCCGCTTGTTCCACTTTGGTTTATCAAAAGAGTCCATCCGGAGGTGTCGTAAAAATCAACACAACTGATGTCAAAGTTGAGAGAGTCTTCACGGGACCAATCACTTTGGACGGTCCAATTGAAAAGACATGAAGCTAGCAGCAGCAGGAGCTCCTCCAAGTACACACAACCGAGGTGGTGTCCGCCTGACTTGACCCACACTCAAAAGAAAAAGCTTCTAAGGCTGCGCCTTTGGAAGATGCGAGAGGAGGAGGCGGTGAAGAAAAGAGACGAGATTTTCAGCGAGATCAAGCCGATGGTCTCTCAAAATAAGCAGTGGAGGGTTAAGGAGCTCGAGGCTCCTACTCCATCAGTGACGGGGGAAGCGGAGGCTACTTCAAAATCATTAGGTTTGGCCGACGCTTTTTTGAAAGAGGACTCTGCAGCACCTTGACCCACGGGAGACATCAACATGTCCGAGTTCGACGATGACGACCTCTTGTACTACGAGCCTACATCGCTCGGAAAGGTATGGACATTAACACCATTAGCTTATCAATTTTTGATAATTCGCTTATAGAGGAAGAAGTTATAGCACAATTCAATTTTAGGCCGAAAAGTGCTATCTTCGAGAAGCCTGAGGAATCAAAGAACTATTTAAAACTCCTCTATATGAGAGGTCATATCAATGGCACACCGATTTCTCGCATGCTTGTAAATGACGGTGTTATTGTTAACCTAATACCGTATTCTTTGTTTAAAAAGCTAGGTAAAGCCGATGACGAGCTCATCTGGACCAACATGACTTTGAATGGTGTCAGAGAAAGAGACCCTATCGAGGCTAAAGGGGTCGCTTCTATGGAGCTTACAGTTGAGAGCAAGACCATAGCTACCGGTTTCTTTGTTGCCGATGTACGCGGTAGTTTAGCTTGATCTTAGGACGTGATTAGATTCATCCAATAGATGTGTCTCTTTTATGTTGCATTAATTTTTGATACAATGGGGTCGGTAATGATGTAGAGGTTGTTCATGCGGATGCATCGGCTTGTGTTGCTATAGCTGAATCATCTTCTTTGCCGCATGACACCGTCGAGTGCTTGACTGGTTTGGAGTTGACAGATTATGATTTTTTTAGTGTAACTAGAGATAGTTTTGTACCCGTCAATGTAAAGCAGATGAAAAATCGGCTCAACCACTTCATGTGATCCAATGGAGTCTGGTTGTAAAAGAGAGTGAAACACTATCGGTCTAACATGAATGATATGTGTGAATCTATAGAGAAAATAGAGGACATAGATAAGTTAGGATAAAGATTCACATTGGTCGATCCTCTTGAAGAGGTGAACTTTGGCAGCGATGATAATTCGAGACCAACTTTTATAAACAAAAATTTGAAAGCCGATTATAACGTGAAGCTAATCGGCTTACTAAAAGAATATATGGACTGTTGTACATGGTCTTATAATAAAATGCCCAAGTTGAGCCGTGAGCTAGTTAAGCATTGGCTTCCAATAAAATCTGGTTTAAACCCTTTAAACAACCGATGAGAAGATTAACTCGAATTTGCACGATCAAATTAAAGAGAAAATTAACCGATTACTTGATGCGAAATTTATAAGACCTTGTAGATACGCAGAGTAGATATCTAACATCGTGCCGATGAAAAAAAACACCGGTAAGATTAGAGTTTAATTGATTTTAGAAATTTGAATAGAGACACTTTTAAAGACAAGTATCCTATGCCCAAAGCTCATATATTGATTAATGATGCTTTAAGAAATAGATTTATTAGTTTTCTTGATGGTAATGTGGGATACAATCAAATCTTTATGGCCGAAGAGGATATATATAAAACTACTATTAGATGTCTTGATTTTGTAGAATTGTTTGAATGAGTTGTTATGACTTTTATGTTAAAGAATGCGAGTGCCACATATCAAAGAGTCATGAACTTTATCTTTTATTATTTGCTTGGTGCATTTATGGAGTTTACATAGATGATGTGATGATCAAATTGGCCGCTTTAGATTCTGACTTGGCCGATTTACACCTCGCTTTGGACCTAATATGTTGTTTTGGTTTAAAAATAAACCTGTTCAAATGTGCATTTGGTGTATCGGTCAAGAAGTTTTTAGGCTTCATAATTCATGAAAGGGGCATAGAGAAAGATTTAAGAAGATAGAAGCAATTAGAAACGTGCAAGCGGCTAATTGTAAAAGAGAGTTGCAAAGCTGCTTAAAAAAAGTGAATTACTTGAGACGATTCATTTTCAACTTGTCAGAAAAGATAAATGCATTTACTTCTATCCTTCGGCTAAGAATGAAGCTGAATTTACTTGGAGGATAAAACAGCAAGAAGCATTTGAGAAAATCAAAGAATACTTGTTTTTACCGTCGGTTCTTAGGGTGCCTAAGAGAGAGTCCCTTTTCATCTCTACATAGCGGCAAAAGATGACGTGGTTGGTGCTGTTTTGACGCAAAAAAACGAAGGGAAAGAGTACGTGATCACCTATGTGAGCCGATGATTAGTGGATGCGGAAACAAAGTACAATCATATCGAAAAACTGTGTTTTTTTTCCTTGTATTATGCTTGCACCAAATTGTGATATTATTTGCTATCTAGTATTTGTGTGATTGCTTGTCAAACTGATGTTATTAAACATTTATTGCATAGTCCAATTTTTAGTGGTAGGCTTGGGGGCTTATGCATTGATTGAATATGATTTGACTTATGAATCGTTTAAAACCATGAAAGGACAAATTGTTGCCAATTTTATTGTTGAACATCAGATTGATTTAGAGCATGATTTAGATGTTGCTTATGTTACTTTTACCCCTTAGAAATTATATTTTGATGAATCGATTTGTAAAGAGAGTCAAGCTATTGGTGTAGTTTTAGTACCTCCTCTCCTCATGATGCATACTTTGAATTCTTAAACCAATTAAAGTATGATTGCACCAATAATTAAACTGAATATGAAGCATTGTTGTTCGGTTTGGAGATGTTGGAGTCCATGAGAGTTAAGCATGTAGAAGCTTTTGGTGATTCATTGCTAGTAGTGCAACGAATTTCTGGAAATTTTCAATGCTTAGACAGATCATTGAATGTCATCTTAGACAAATGTCTAGACATCAATAGATGAATGAATGAGTTCAATATACATCATGTGCGTAGGCTAGAAAACAATAAAGCCAATGAGTTGGTTCAACAAGCATCGGGTTAGAATGTTAGTAAAGTTATATTTTCAATTAATAAAAAACCGATGCTTGAGGTGTTAGAACTAGACCATTCAGATGCTAGCGCTTCAAACCGTGATAGTGCCGAATCGTTTGATTAGAGGTCACCCATAGTTTCATATATCCGTAGTCTAACTCAAAGTGTGGATAGTAATGTTCGACATGTAGCTTTCAAATATACTTTGATTGATGGTGACTTATACACCCGAGATGACTTACTTTTGAAATGTTTAGGTGATCACGAGGCTAGAGTAGCTATGAGAAGTTCATGCGGGCATTTATGGATGCATCAATCTACTCAAAAAATGAAGTGGTTGTTAAAAAGGGCCGAATTCTATTGGCCAACCATAATTACCGATTGCTACCGATACTACAAAAGATGCGAAGAGTGCCAAAGATTTGAAAGCATTCAATTGGCACTGCAGCCATAATGAATCCCATTATAAAATCATAGCCATTTTGAGGATGAGGATTGGACTTCATAGAGCAAATATATCCTCCATCTTCGAAGGAACATCATTTTGTGTTGGTCGCGACAGACTACTTCACTAAGTGGATTGAAACGGTAGCTCTCAAAAACATGACACACAAAGAGGTAATTGAGTTTTTTACCGAGCATATTATTCATAGATTCGACATACTTCAAACTTTGACTACAGACTACTCTTTGGTAGAGGAAGAAGAGGTCATGGCACAATTCGAGGCATCATTTCGTGTTGGTCGCGATAGACTACTTTACAAATGGACCAAAGCGGTGGCCCTCAAAAACATGACGCACAAAGAGGTAATTGAGTTTCTTACAGAGCATATTATTCATAAATTCAGCAAACCTCAAACTTTGACTACTGACTAAGGTACTTCCTTTACGTTCGGTCATGTTAAAGAGTTTGTTAAATCCTACGGGATTAGGATATTTAATTCATCTCTATATTATGCTCAGGCCAATAATCAAGCCGAGTCTATTAATAAAGCAAACTCATTAAAAAAAAAGATAGAGGACCATCCTAAGAGGTGGCATGCAGTCCTATCAAAGGTTTTATAGGCTCATCGGATATTTAGGCATAGAGCAATTAAAGTAACACCCTATGAACTCTGTATGGATAAGAGGCCGTTTTACCCGTCGAGGTAAATCTGAGAGCTATAAGATTAGCTAAGCAAAATGATTTATGCACTGATGAGTATAAAAATTAATGTTAGACAATGTTGATGAGGTCACTAATAAGCTTTTGAGTGCCGTGAAAGAAATTGAGAAAGATAAAAGGCGAGTTTCTACGGCCTACAATAAGAAGGTGAAAACTAAAACTTTTCAGGTGAGCGAATTGGTTTGAAAAACTATTTCGCCCTTAGGCTCAAGAAGCAACAAGTTCGAGAAATAGTTTTCTAGTTGGAAAGAGCCATATAAAGTAGTAAAAATCATTGCCAAAAATACATACATGTTGAAGGATGTTCGAAGAAAATCATTATCTAGGACCTTTAATGGCTGATACTTAAAAAAATATCATCTAAACGTATAGCAAAAGGCGTAAAAGAAATTGGCCGACGTGAAGAATATTATTGCTAAAGTTGATACAATAACCGGTGAGTCAAGAGAACCATCGTCCTCAAAGATTTTTGGATGCTTAAATATTTTATGATGTAGGAACTTCACCAAAAATAGAGAGCAATATTGACACCCAAAAACACAAGATCACCAGAGTATTCGGCACGTTGCCAGAGTGTCCGGTGAGCCCTTTCGAGTTCGAACAGTTGACCTACCTGAGTATCCGGCACGTTGCCAGAAGGTTCGGTGAGCCTCTCGAGTTCAGAAACTTAGCCCAGCGAAGTATCCGGCACACTGCTGAAGAGTCCGGTTCGCCCTCTTGTGTTCGAGCACTTGTCCATCGGAGTATACGACACTTTGTCGGAGGGTCCGGTAGGCCCTCTCGAATTCTCGAAATTGCACAACGGAACTTATAGTATCTTATCAGAGACTTCGGTCACTAGAGTATCCGACACTTTACCGATTTAGGAAAGTTTTCAGTAGATTGATTTTAATTTTTTTAACTTGTGAGATGAGTTGCTCTGCAGGATAAAACTATCCCACCTCTATAAAATAAACGCATATAATCGATTGAGAATCATTTCAATCGAACATATTATTTGCTTTTATATTTGTTCTTTTTCGAACTCTAACCTTTTTATTTGACCTCTCGTACTGTTTTTTATTCGTTCCGATGACGTTTGAAGACGATCTGACTAGTCTGATCGAGTTCGAGTCGCCCTAAGATGATCCTCCTTTGACGGAGTCTTTTTCCAGACAAAGTTGTCTAAGTGCTCGATATTAAAAAGATATCAAAGTTTTTATACACAAACGTGCAAGCGGTGTATTGACTCGAGATCTATTTTTGGCATCAACAGCGGATGACAGGGGCGATTCACCGTGGCTGAGGCGCTGAGCACGCGGGAGACGGCGGCGGCTCGCTGTGGCTGAGCAGGATGCGAGCAAGCGACCGACCGGGTGGTTCGGTGTGGCCGAGCATGGATGCGACAGCGGGTGGCTCTCTATGGCCGAGCAGACGGGCAACGGGGAGTGGCTCGCCGTGGCCACCGGCAGATCACGCGGGTGACGGTGGTGGCTCAACGTGGCCATGCACGGCACGGATGCGGTGGCGGCGTTCCATTGTTGTAAACGTCAACGGCGGCTGACAGCTGACGCTTGCCTTTCCAATTAAGATATCTTTGGCTTGGATCCACTAAAAAATGAAACCAATCCGGTGTTGACAGCTGTCAGGAGGAGGCATGGGAGGAGTGATTAGGAGGGAAGCCGCATCCCCAGGAACGCGTCCTCCGCGGCCATCACGGCTTGGCGGAGCGTAGCAGCGGGAGCCATGGCGTCGGTGCGGCACGGCTCATGGAGGGGCTAGGCATGGGGCAGACGGTGCTCCGGCACCCCAGCGAGGCCACCAAGGCGCTCAAGTTGTGCGTGGAGCTGCTGCCGCTCGCGGAGGAGCTCGGCATTGTGTCGCGCTGCGTGGAGGCCACCGAGGCGTGCGCGTCGGCCGCGTCGCGGTCCTGGTTCGACGACCTGGCCATGCTCGGCCAGTCGGCCTACACATGTACAGCCATGGCTGCGTGCGACGACGCGAGGAAGGAGGCCAGGGGCACCATTCCGGGGCTGTCGAGGTCGATGCGGCTGCGTGTCACGTCTGCGCCGGTGTCGTGGGAGGTGGAGCAGAAGGAGCTCCTCGAGGCGGTGGTCATCAGCGTCCCCGCGGATAAATGCTCGAGACTTGTGGTCAGTGGTCACCACCAAGTTACTGTTGACGCTGCTCTGGACGGTGCACATCCTCTACGTGTCCGACCTCTGACGCAGCATGCACGGTGTCGGAGCGGAAGGCTGCTTCCAATGGAGCTCCATGGGTGAGATCTGGCTGCTTCCAAATGAGAAAGAGAGAGGAGGGATGCTCCTGCGCATATACAGGTTGAAGAAAGGGTAAAAGGTCCGCAATAACGCCGTTAGAATCTAATAGAGACGGAGTGGTATATTTTTTAAAAACTGAATTTTTCGTGGTACATATATGTTCTGATTTGGTTTGATGCTAAATTTCAAAAAAAAGACATTATTTCGGTATCACAGATCTAATTTTCCCTTTAAGTTTTTCTATGGAATAATCATTTTTCTTTCTTTCACAGTGATTAGTTTAATCGCTTTGGGCATACGGTGCTTGTTAATACTGTACGAACCTCTATTTTTATATTTTTTTACTCCATCCGTTTCAAATATAAGTATATTTAGCTTTACCTAAAGTCAATTTTTTTAACTTTGATTATTAGTAATAGAGAATTTATGATGATTTTTATATATAAAGTGTATTATTAAATTCATCATAAAATAAATTTTCATAACATGTAACTCTTTATACTTAAAAAATATTTAATGTTATAGATATTATTGATCAAAGTTAAATAAAAATGACTTTAACTAGACTTAAAAAATGCTTATATATTACTCCTAGGATGGAGATAGTACTTCGCAACATAAGTTATATTTGATTGGTTCATGTTTATTAGGAAATTATTTTTAAATTTCCCCCTAAAGACCCTCCTAATATTTAAATTAATTTTAAAAATTAATTTAAATGTGTAAAATTATGAATTGTTATTAAAATAGCTCTTATAATAAAATATATGATATTTATTTAACTTTTTTAAATAAGATGAATAGTTAAAACTGATGTTACTGTAGAAGTCAATACGGAGTACCAATTTAATGGAAGGGAAGGAGTACAATAGTGTACTAGTATGAACTTATTATTGGTTGACGTGACAAATAAAAATCAGAAGTGTTCTGCAGGGCATACATACAGCCAACTCTACGGAGAGACACACAAAAATCTCTAAGTCTGAACTGATGTAAGGTCAACTCAATCAACTAAATCAGCTCTAATGTAGAGTACAGTACAAAGACGCGGGCCTTCGTGCGGTTCCATTTTACGCATGTTTGTTTTAGGTTGGCTGGTTTTTTCAGTTGAAAAATTTAAATCTGAAAAGCTAACATAAATAAATAATGCTTTGAAAAATTAATTTTTGAAGCACTGAAAATCTAACTTTTAAAAAAATAACTAAAAATTAAAAACTTATTCAGATCTGTTTTTTTTGACTTTTTATGTAAAAAAACTAAGTATATATTGTAAAAAATTAATAATCACTACTCTACTAACTAACTTTTTAACTTAGTCACTAACTAACTTTTTAAAAAGCTCAAGAACTTTGAGCTTAAACAAAATTCCCTTACTCCATCTACTACGTGCTACTACAGGCTTCGTGCTGCTCGTGCGCGTGGCAGCGCGCACGCATGCTTCGGAGACCGAAAACAAGAAAAGAAGAAGCTGGTGGTACGGCAAGGTGGTGCCACTAGTCCCAGACCCGGACTCAGAGCACGTCGTCGGTGTGCAAGGAGAAGTCCGGCTCGTCGGGCTTGGCGAGCTTGGGGAACTTGATGGTGGACACGTCGTCGACCCTCTGCTGGTGGTGCTGCGCCGAGCCGCGCTTGGTGTTCTTGGCGAACTTGGACGCCAGGAACGTCGCGCCGAGGTGCGCGTGCCCGGCGCCGACGCGCTCGCCCAGCAGTGGCGCGGCGTCGCTGTCGTTGACGACGTCCGGGTCGCCACCACCGCCGCCGAGAGGCCCGTACCCGTCGTTGCCGTCGTCATCACCGCCCGCGCCCCGGTAGTAGATGCCCTCCTGCTTCATGAGCTCCCTGGCGAGCCTGCGCTTCTTGTACCGTCGCCATGCGCCCTGCACGAAGCACGCGCCCCAGCTGCGCCACTGGTGCGAGTAGTACCGGAACGCGTGCTGCAGGCGCTTGCTGTGCAGGCGCTTGAACTGGTTGGCGACGTACTTGAGGTCCTCGGCGCGCAGCGCGAAGGCCTCGACCTCCGTCAGCGACCTCACGGTGCGCGTCGACTGCGGGAAGTTGAGGCTCGGGTTCGGCATCAGCGCCCACGTCAGCAGCTCCTCGCCGCAGAAGTCCCCCGGGCGCAGCGTGATGGAGCTGAAGAAGTTGGTCCGCCCGCCGTCCGTCGTCGAGCTCTCCAGCTCGCCGCGGATGATGAACAGCATCTCGTTCACCGGGTCGCCCTCGCGCACGATGTACGCGTCCTTGGTGCTCAGCGAGGAGACCAGCCGCTCGCAGATCGCGTCCAGCAGCTGCTCGTCCATCTGGGAGAAGAAGGGCACGCGCCGGACCAGGGCCAGGCAGAGGTGGCGCTGGATCTCGCGCCGGAGGTCCAGCGGCAGCGACTGCAGGATCGACTCCTCGTCCACGCCGCGCGTCGCCAACCACTTGTACTGGAAGAAGCGACGCACGCGCTCCTGGAGCTCCGTCGGCAGCTGCCGGTGCCGCATCCACTCCTCGATGTCCCGCCGCTTCACACGCCACTCCTCCAGCCTCACCGTCATCGACTGCAAGTACGTCTGCAACAAGCACAAAGACAAGGATAACGGATTAGTAGCCATGAACTAAAATACTAAAAATGCCAGCTCCCTGAAGTAAAAAGAAATCAGGAGGACAAACAAGAAGATACCTGCATGTTTCCAATGAGATGTGAGAAGAAAACGAGGCCCATGAGGCATATGAGAATGCAGAAGACAGTCTCTCCCTTGTAGGTGCTGTTCTGCAAGTTCTGTCCATAGGAACTAATTGGAACAGAATCAAGGAAAAATGTTTATCATTCTTCTGTCATACATAACCTCAAGCGTGAACCATTCCAGATATCACAAACACCATCATCAACATACCTCAAGTTCCGGAAACCCCACCAGAGGCAGTAGAGGTACTTGTCGACGAAGGCCACCCCCGTGCGATCAAGATTCAGCGCATCGGAAAATAACCCGTACTCATACTCGGCATCGGGGAGCAGACACTGCTTCCTGATAGAACTGTGATAAAGCCAAGCATTTCGTGTTGGATCCTTCATGGTTCTGCAGTCCAAATAGTTCATGTAACATCTAGGAATGCCTGGCGCAGTGCCGCTCTCGTTTGTGCAGACTTCCCTCCAACAGCTGTACTGCCGCTCAATGGACAGCAGGTACCACATTGCACCAAGAAGCTGCATTAGCCATGTATCATTCAGGGTCAAGTCCATTAAACAGAAGGTGAAGCACTTGGTTCAACAAAAATTGAAATTGATCATGGTATCCTACTGGTGGCAGCAATAGAAAAGACAAATCATTTTAAATGGAGCATTGCAGAGCAGTCAAACAATGGCATTCTGCTGTTGAGAAGCGAATAGAAACGAGAAAAGAAGGAACCACATACATGACTTGCCAATGTGTAAAGAAGCAGGTTGTACGCAGCCCCTGCCCAAGCTGTTCTTGTGACTACTCCGCTTGCCTTTACGATCTTGGAATTCAAGGATACTATGAGAAAAACTCTCGGTATGTACTGGATCAATACGATCATCGAGAGCGTATTGTTGGTGTGATTGGCTGTGGAACTCACAGCTGGTATTATAAACCAGATAATGATCTGCAAGAACCCACATCAATAACATATATATCACATGCAAATGTAAAAGCTCTGTACTTAAGCAGACATAATACAAGGTAAGTTCGATCAAGTTGAAGATAATTTCATCTTATCGGAGCATATATATTGTAGCACCATTACTAATCATAAAACAATGAAGCAGTGAGAGCAGATTAGCAGAAGAGATAACAATGCAGCAATCTGATGCAGAGGGATTCACATTGACGAAAATTTTAACTTTGTTTGAGGATACAAACCCCATCCATTTTATTTTTTGGGCGTTGACTGTGTTTTAGCACTCTCACATTGTGAATAATTCATTTCTTTTTTTGAAAGAAGTGAATAATTCAATTCATATGTAAGTTACAAAACATCAAAGAGAAAAGCAATTCATGAACACAACGATGGTATCCATATAAAGCTTGTCTTCCTGTACATTGGATGAATGCATCGGCTTGAAAGCTCAGCCAATAGATATGGGAGACACATGCATTGAGATGGTTTACCTGTGGGATCGGGAGCATGGCGGCAAGGTCGATAATGAAGTCGTTCTTGAGGTACCGGATTGCGATCTGGTCAGGATCACGGACGAGCTCGCCGCGGCCGAAGACGCGGGAGCTGGGCGCGACGAACGCGATGCGGAACTTGAGGATCATGTGCGCGAGGTAGAAAAGGTCCGCGACGGTGCGGACGGCGGTGACGAGGACGCCGATGCCCATGTCCATCGACACGCACGAGTTGTGGCCGTCGGTGTGGAGGAGGTAGAAGTAGAGCGGATCGACGAAGAGGCCGACGAGGCAGGTGACGAGGAAGAGGCGGTACCATCGGAGCACGACGTCGTCGCCCGGGTCGAGGATGCGGCGGGGCGTCCACGGGCGGCGGCCCGCGCCGGGCAGCGAGGAGCCGGGGCCCCCGCCGGCGGCGGACGGGTAGTGGAAGAAGGGGAGCGGCGCGCGCCGGAACGGCGGAAGGATGCGGCGGTTGATGAAGGCGGCCATGCGCGGCGGTGGCGATTACCGGGGGCCGGCGCGCGGCGTCGTCGCGGGAGGGGGCAGGCGCGGGAGGTGGCGTGCGCGCCGGATGCCTGGGAGGTGAGGATGGCGCGCGCGCATGTCTGCGTGCCTGCGCGCGTTGCGGGGGAGCACGGCGCGCCATGCATGAGGAGCTGCTCGCTCGCTCGCGGCATCTTGGCCATGCATTTCAAAGGACGATGCTTCAAATGCCTGACATGTATTTCACAGCTTATTACTTCAATATTTTTTCAAAATAAACTAAAAAGTAGTTTATTTTTTATCAGTTTTTCACTTGTTGTTGAAATAAGTTGTTTTTTAAATAAGTTTCCAGCTATACTAAACAAGGACTAAGTATGGTTGAGAAAATCATTTTTAAACGGGGCATATGACTACCTGTGCTCGAATTAAGCCTCATTAGGTTCCCTAGTCCAACGTGGGTTCGAGGAGGATTGGAAAGAATTAAATCAGTTACAATTCAGTGCAGATTCAATACTTCTCATTCTCCAAGATATGCCATCCACTGGCATCTCTTTCAGGCAGCAAGCAGCTTCTCCTCGAAAAAACACGAAGCCACCGGCACACTACTGTCGCCGTAAGGCACGTCGTCACCCTCACCAATCTGCATCAGTGGCCATGCAACTTAGGTTGGGCCCTGCTAGTCCAACTTCTCTGTGTTGTTTACGAGAGATCAGTGATTCAGCTTTGGCTCGTACGCCATGGCCCGTGGCGCCGGTGTCGGGCTTAATCCGTGGCGCCGAGGCCCCACGAGACGAGGTTTGCTTCAGCGATACGCGTAAGCGGAGGCGGTGGTACCAGCGCTAAGCGCCGAGGAGATTCGCAGACACTGACACTGGCTGTGCTCATGTTGATTCAGTTCACGACCTTGGTAATGGGAGAGATTTTCAGTGGGATATAACGTGATATGGCCGAATCGTAGCCGGTAATGAGCCCGGTGGTTTCAGGTCTCGCGTCGAGATCGGCAGCAGTGCGACTCCACTGGAGTACTGTATTACTCCAGCACATCGTCCTGCCTGATGGCAGTCAGCGTCGCTTGCTTCCAAATCAAACTAGATGTAGCACTACGTAGCAGCATCCTCAGGTGCTGTCTCAGCAGACGACACTTGCGCTTCCCTGTTCGTCCGTGTACTCTAAACAGGGCAGGTCACCTAACAGTACCGTACCACCAAAGCCTGATTCAACCTTTTCCCCGAAAATTGGTCACGTCCCCCGTTGGTCGTAGCGGCCGAATCATTCCAGCGACACAGAGAAAATAACGTGTTCCCTCCGTTTTTTAACAAGTCGTGTTCGTGGCGGCGGTTGATGGTCCGGCGCCCCTCGTTGATCGTAACGGGCACTTGGAATGATGGAACGTCACACGCGAGCCACGAAATACAGTACCAGAGGCTAAAAATACTATGCGCACGAGTTGATCGAGCGACACGGAGAGAGTATAGCGGATCATCAACAAACAGACGCACCCGGGGAAAAAGGGAAGGATGCATCGTTGTCGTCGTAGTCATGGAAGGAAAAGCAACAGGTTCCATCACTTCCATGCGGATCTCGTTCGAGAAAACTGGAAACTAGGGTTGTGAGAATGAGCAGAAAAAACTTAGTGCTAGTATAATTAAGGTTGTGAGAATGAGCAGAAAAAACTTTAGTGCTAGTATAATTAAGGTTGTGAGAATGAGCAGAAAAAACTTAGTACGACTCGCGGAAAGCAGAGCACTAGCAAAGCAGAGCAGAGGCGTTACTGACCACTGCTTGCCCCCACCACTACTCCTACCGGCAGCACATACACAGGCATCCCGCCGCAACAGCAGTGGGAGCCGGCGGCGGCGAAGACGGCGGAGGACCGACCTTACGATACGACACGAGCAGAGCTGCAGAAGAAGCAACAGGATCCCGTACACGTATAAGGTTGCCGCGCACGGCACCGTAGAAGCAGAAGCGAGCCCCGGCCTTGCGTGCGTCTCGCTCACTTGTCCACCCTTTCTACGGACACGAATACAGACGACCTACCTAGGTACCTACCTGCCTGCCTGTGCCCGTTGCGTACCTGCGTACCATTACCATACGATGATATAAACGCACTCTACGATAAAATTGTTATTGGTGACTGCCGGACCTGACGACGGCAGCAGCTCGGTTTTAAGTTTCAGTACTTCAGCTGCAGTGCAACTAAAGGAAGAACGCCCTGCTAGCTAACAGTTCCTTTCTTGTTTTTAATAACTCGTGTACGTGACGTGCGTAACAGTTCCTTAATAAGTTTGCAGTTGAACTGTCGCAGCTAAACAGGCACGAATCTCTCCGTATGGATCAGATGGCTACTATATATAATCGCAAACAAATGAGCTCATCGCGAGGGACTTCAACCGGTTACGATCAATACCACACGCTGGTTCACCACGCTAGCTGATCCTGGAAACCAGGCTAGTACGGATTGCATCCGCACGCATCGTATAAAAATACTTTGGCTTGCGCCTTCAGCGTTCTAGATAAGAAGGTGTCTTGCTTGCAGCTATGATTTCCAAGCAAGAGAAGCGCATTGGCTGGAACTCATCTGCATATGCCTTTGTTCATAACAACTCATATAGGCTTTTACAGAAGTTTAGCTCCAAGTTTTCGTCTGGTTAATGAAAATGTTGCTTACGATCCAGTATCTGAATTATATCATATAGAAATTTCATAAGAAGACAGTGTTCCATCAGTCAACATATGCAGAAGCTGAAAAAATTGCATCAAATGACAAACATTTAGGGTAGATGTAGAACGCAAATTCGTTTAATTGTGTTTCAAAAACCTTGTAACCATTTCCAAAACGCAGCCTGTACTTATTTAATTACGTTTGGGAAGAAACTGCTACGTCCGTTCGTAAATTCTTAATACCATATCATGTTTGACTCTCTATCTTATTTAAAAAATTTGTAAAAATATTATTTATTTTGTTGTATTTAATTTTATCATAAGTGATGTTTTAAACATGATTAATTAATTTTTTTAAAAAAATTTCAAATAAAATAAATGATCAAATATATTGTCTAAAAGATATATATTGTCTAAAAGATAAAAATGTCAATAATTTAAAGGTGGAGGTAGCAGTACGCATTTCCGAAGAAAAATATTAGAGGGAGGAATTCCTAAATCTGACAACATACGGGGTCATAAACGCAAAATTCCTTTCTTCGTATTTATCTCCCCTGCTTTGTCCCCGCCTTCCCCACACCTCAACCAAACTCGCGACCATCACTCGCACGCTCGCTCCTCCTACCCATTCCCATGCCGACCCACACGCGAACGCCCCCGCACCCACCACTCCCGCCGGCCGCTCACCGTCGCCAGCGCACCTTCTCCTCGTCGTCATATTCGTCGACGACCTCGTCCTCGCTCTCCACCGCCTCCTCCGCGGCCTCCTCGCCGTCGCCATCCCCGCGTGGTCGCGGCGCCACTACGACTACCACCACAACCTCCGTGCCGTTCTCCTGGGAGCGCCACCCGGGCGTGCCCAAGACGCGCTTCCCCGCTGACGCGGCGTCCCCGCCCGCGCCGCTCCCGCCGCCGCCTCCCTTCCGCGCGCCGCCCTCCGGTGCCCTCCGGCGCTCCACCCCGCTTGCAGACGCCGCGGTTTCCGCCGACCCGTTCGCCGCGGCGCTGGCCGAGTGCACCAGGGAGCGTTCGTCGTCCACGGGGTCGGACGCGGGGCTCATGGACAGACTCTTCCCCGCGTCGTCCCCGGCATCGCCCAGCGGCAGCGGCAGCAGGCGGTGGTCCGTCGCCGCGGCCCGCAGCGGGTTCCTCGACATGCGCGGGTGCAAGAGCGCCATGACCGTCGCGGAGGGCGCGTTCGTCCTGCGCCGGCCGGTAGCGGTTGCCCGTCCGGGACACGGGCGGGTGGGCCAGGGCCGACCTGGCCGGGCTGGACATGGACGCCGGTGAGGCGAGGGCGAGGCCGGGCCCTCTTGAAGAGTCGCATCAAAACTGGGCGGCCACCTACGGTTGGTCTCCCGATTTGGTACATAAATAAATAATCAGTGTGCGAGCAAGATGCGATGGATCGAAAACAAAGTCCAACCTTTTTTCTGTACTACGAATATGATTGTGCTTTTTTAGTGATTGTGATTATTAATGATACCCAATAAACAATCATATCTGCCATTTATTTTGCATTCTACTGTACTATACTCCCTGCAATTTAAACTATTGTTTCTGGTTAATTCGAACATAAACTAAACAGCAACGACAATTTTGAAATGAAAGGAGTGCATATAATATTACTGAAGTGTATATTTGCATTATTTTTTTTTTTAAAAGAAGCATCTGCTCTGTATTAGTAGTATGTCACAATGATTTCAAAAAAAAAAAGTAGTATGTCACAACCATAGTACTGTTGTCGACTAAGTAAAAATGCATAATGTTAATTGCGTGCTATAGCTAGCTTGATCTAGTCATATAGTTCTAATTTTACCAGAAATAAGAGCCAAAAATCATATCAACTACATCATGGTTAAAACAAGAGTCTCAGTTCTACACTTGGTTCAGCATAAATTCTCCAACTGATTTCAGTATATAATTAAATTTGTGGCTCCAAACCGTGGACGGCCGGCCATTCGTTTGGTCATGGGCGGCGCCACACGAGACACGACACCGAAGACAAGTATCATTATCATATCAAACTATTTTAGCCCGATCGATCCGCCGCCGGGCACACATGATTTCGAACGCAGCCAATTCAAATGCCCCACATGGATTTAAATTTAATTTAATTTAAACAGACATGCAGCCTCCCCGCCGCCCTTTCCTTAACTGGTGGGGACGCGCGTAGGTGCTTGTCGAGCACTAGTTCTGTACGCATCGATCGCTCAATTCTGTGATAAGGATACTACTATATGATGATGCCGGTGAGATTGGGGCAGACAAGCCTATAATTATTCACCAAATATAATAACTATATATAAATAAACTCCATCGAGATCGCCGCACGAGAGATACGATCCACCGAGCTGAAAGGTAGATGCATCACGCCCCTTGCCGTTAGCCGTGTCCCATGCAGGCACACTTGCCCGTAATTCAATTTGGAGTGCCCACATGGTCACGGAATATACGAGTATCCTCTACAGTAATTATCGTGTACTCTTAACAATCACTGTCATATAGAATCAGATCTACATGATAGTGACTGGTAGCTATAGCAAAGAATGTTACCCCTCACGAAATCACGTTCGAATTTGTCAGTTAATTCTCAATTTTTGGCTTTCCGTCCTCTTCATTTTCGTACTATAATATGATGCTGTGGTCACGCTGAAACTTTAACTGCAACACTGTCATCCGCCCGGCAAATGTCGCACAATGCTTGAAGGTAGATCTGCGGTAGGAGAATGTCTGAAACTTTAATTCGGAGATGTTGGTGGTCACCTTATCGGTTTCCGACAACAGGGCGCTTACACTTGGTGGCGCTATTGGGATCTGAGGAGAGATTATTCGTTCATGTGCTCGCTTGGTCGCCGTCGTACTGCCAAAGCTTTGGCTGAAGCAGGCGGTGCAGAGATGAGATGCAGAGATGAGATCCTCGGCGCTGTCTTCGCCACGAGCTCGGTCTGGTAGGGCACGTCGGCCACGACGTCTCCTGAAGAAGAGGGGCGAAGCCGGCACCTTCCTGGACCCCGAAACAGGGAATCCATTTTCAGCACTGCGTATGTTGGATCTTGGATGGAGTGCATTGTAGATGTGTCAAACCAACTTTAGAAACGAGTATACTAGCAAATCCTCTGTAATGCGTTAGCGAAAGCATGGAACAGGAGCACGCTTTAAAGCTGTCGGCAGCAAACGAATCAGAGTGATACCTCAAAATCCCCATAAATCCAGCAATCTTAAAAAGGAAATCTGCAAATAGAAAGACAAATCAAGAGACTTTCGTGAGCCATTCAGACTCGACCACACTCCACAACTTTTCTTCCTTTTTTTTTCATATAAAGATTCAAGGACCAAAAGGCACCATATCCTTCCTGCCCTTTGAACCAGCTTTCATCCCCTAACTAATGTTTTCTCTCTAATCATATTCCGTGTGATGAGAATGCTCCGCTTTCTGCACAACCTCACCGTCATTGAGGACGCAACACGCCTGTCAGTCAGTCAGTCAGTCAGGCCATAGCTGAAAACACTGTACGACTGTTTAATTAGTGACCACTGTTAAGAATTGTGAGTGATCACTGATGGACCAGAGCTGCTGAGCAAAGCTGCGGCCGGGCTCTGCTACAGACAACTGACGACGACACACATAAACACACACACTGGTAGCTCGACACAGTGCATTCTCGGTGTAGTGGATACGCAGATCTGGCTGCCGGTGGCGGTGGGGAGGGTGGTGGACCACGCATGCCATGGCTGGCTGCTCGATCAATGTGGCAGCCGTAGTGCTGCCTGCAGCTGATTGCTCGAAGAAGGGGGACCCGGGACACTGTTTGAGAAAATCCTCCTCCGGCCAGTCAGTGCATGATGTCCTGAACTAGGATAAATTTGAAGCTTTGTAGGATGATAATTTTTTTTATGAGAAACAACTTTTGTTTTACACTCATCTCTAAATTTAAAACAGATTTATTTTTACAAAATTCAGAATACAGATTTATAACGAGACAGAGACTCAGCTTTCTGTTTAATTTTTAATTTAAATTTAAGTTCAAAATGTGAAATTTTAAATTCTAAGAAAGTGGACGTAAAACGATGAAAACACTTGGAATTATATGAATTTAGAAAAAAATAAAATTTTATCCACTAATTTCAGTGGTGTAGATTATTTTTTATGGTTATTTATATTTTTAAATTTTTAAAATAAAATGAGTTTCAAATTTTAAATTAATCCTAAAACAAAATTTATTCCTTGTAAAATGATTTAATTTTTTGCAAAGTTTTATAAATTTTTGAGATCGTTAAGTATTTTTTTTAATTTATAATAAAAAATTCTAAATAGGGTATTCATGTTAGCACGAAATGCCACATCGACAATTCATGTCAGCAACAAAATACCACGTCACACTACCATATCTTTGAAATCGCTAGAGAGAAAAACGAAAAAGTTAAAAAATCGAGAGAACCAAAATCCGTACGCAATCGCAATAGTTGAGGGACCCAAGTTTACCAAACCCGCGCGCTCAAAGCCTGTTACGGCCCATGCCTATACTCTACTATTGGGTACGGATGCAGCAGACGGGCGAGAAATACAATGGGCTTTCGATATTTGGATTTCAATCACTCGCGGATGGGACGAAAACGGATCTGGAAAGAACACTCCCGACAGCCACTTGGGCTGGACCATTGTCGCAAGTTCACGACGTGATGGACCATTGTCACATGCATGCATGTATATTTCCTCATTAAGTAACAGTGAAGAATACTACCAGGCAATAAAAAAACACAGTGAAGAAATGCAAAATGCGAGTAGCGGAGAAGAACAGAGCACACATGGACAGAATACGACGTGGCATGAAAAGGCCGGATCGGCCATGAAACGATCGGTAATTAAGCTAGGCCTGAAGGACGTTGACGGTGTACTCGACTACCGTATCCCCCGTGGTGGCGCCGAGGTCGACGGTGCGCGCCTGGACGTACCCCCGCGCCATGCGGAACTTGCCGGTGCCGCCGTCATCTCCCTGACGTCGCGGAGCACGTAGTTCCACCCGAAGATGGCGAGGCTGCTGCCGCGGTGCTCCCCGGCGGTGAACACGAAGTTCACGGCCATGAGCAGGCCGACCGTCTGCTTGTCCGCCAGCGTGTACGTGCCCTGCGCGCGGCCGACCTCCGGTGACGCGGCGCGCGACGGGCCGGCCGTCAGCGGGTCGTCGATGGTCACCGTGCCGCCCCACAGCGCCGCCGACGCGTTCCCGCCCGGCGGCGCCCGCGCGATCCACACCGCCGTCCGGTTGGGCCCCCGGACCACGTCGTGGAAGTACACCTTGATGGTCGTGAACCCGCGGCTTGTTGTTGTCGTCGCCGCCGCCAGCCGAAGCCACACACAGGAGGAGGAGAAATAGAAACGTCGACCAGCATGCCACGGCGGCTGCCCCTGTAGTCCTGCTGGCCATGGTGCTGAAGGTGTACGTACGGTGGTGATGGCTTGGGTTGGGCTAGCTGTCGACGACCTCTCGCTGTGACTGCTACTACAGGATTTGTAGTAGGCGATGTGATGGCAGCGAGAGTGGTTGGTAAAGCGCTGTCTCATCAGCTCAAAGTGGCATCTCGATCGGATCGGCACTTGCAGGGAAAGTCCGGCTTCCACAATTGGGTACTGTTCCTGATATCTTAAAACAACTTGCATGGGGCCGGACGCCAACATGTTCTCCGAGGAGGTGTCCTCGATCGATTGCAGGTGAATTGTGTCCGCCGGCTTTGTAGGGATTGTTGGGTGTTGTTGGATGCTGCGTCGATCGCCACCATATATATCGATCGAGTAGTAGTGGCCGCTGTGTACGTTGTCGCCTGTGCGTGCGACCAGCTCGGTGCAGGCACAGCTCTTTTCTCACGTCGTCGAGGAGAACGAAGATTATATATATGTTGATGAGCACTTGTTAGGCATTTGCCATGCACGTCGATCAGAGGGCGCTTTTGTGGTGTCGCAGACGGATTCTTGAGAAGAAATCGTCCCTTCGACACGCGCGTATGCAGGAGTACATATTACTGCTCGCGCGATGATGCGGGTACGTAGCTCCTCATCAATAATCTTTCCACTGCGCATCATCGTATGTCAGTATCTGCAAGCCTCTTTTACTTGTTGTGATTAGGACTCTTTTTGCGCGTGCTGGTTACGACGATCTCCATATAGCTATACCCAGTTAAAGAGACCATCGTTTCCAATCGCTTACCCAGAGAGAGCTAGGTATTGCTTCAGTTTTTAAATTGATGTCGTTATTAATTTTTAATATCAATTTTAATAATTCGTTTTTGTTGAGACATGTACCTGGGTACCTGTGGGCCCGAAGTGAATTCGAAGACCAGACCATGGGCTACGGTCCACAGGTCAATCTACAGCTCACGAACGACTTCACCGCATTGAGCCATTGATGAACATTCTGACCCTTAGAGGTCAGGGCCGCGCGAACACAACCGCCCGACCACTGAATGGTTGGGAATATGTGACGACAATACTCAACCAACCAATGGCTAGAAGCCAACACTTCCACCCAACCCTCGAAAGGTCGGCCACTGCCTCAACAGTTAACTTCTAACAAGCACAGAGATTTCTAACAACGTACAGCAAAAGGTTAAGCAACCATGTCAGAGGTAAATCGTTTCAGAAGGAGGTAAAATATCCAGATGATCGACAAAGTGTTTCAGCGGGCAGTAAAGCAAAACAAAAAAGTGTCTTTTGTCCTCTACGACTGAACAAAAGTCGATCGAAGGACACCGACAACCTGATCAACTTTGGCGACGACTACGACCCCACCCGTCAGAGGGCCGCTAGAATCCGTAGGTGCCAAGTTTGTAACCCTGATTCGAGCCCTATATAAAGGTGTACCGAGGGCCTTAGACGATAAGTTCGAACAGTCCATTACACCATATCCACACACGCGTGTTAGGGTTCTTTCTCGTGCGAAGGCTCTTCTGCCATTGTACTCATGTTCTTGAGTTTATACGATCCACCCACTCATAGACGTAGAGTCTTACGCCTTCATGGCAGCCCGAACCAGGCTAAACTTTTACTCTTTCGTAGATTAGGTCACATCGAATCCGAAGAGCACACCGTATCACTCATCGATTACATAAATTTTACTGTGTCAATGGTCAGAACACTGATAATTTTATTCAATGTTTTTATAACCATCATATATTTTTGTAATAATTTGATTTATCATTAGAGTTATTTGAATAACAACTTAAAATTTTACACATTTGAACTAATATTTTGAATAAGACGCATGGTCAAAATTAATGCTAAAAATCAATAGCAACATCAATTTAGGAACAAAAAGAATAGCTCATTGGTCTCGAACGTACATTTAAGGGCATGTTTATTTGTACTACAGATTTTTGAGATTCAACTTCTAAGTAGTGGTAGTGCAAATAAACAGCTCAGCTTTTGTGTCAGATTCTACTAGCTAAACCACCCAAAATTCAAAATCCCATTATCTATTCTGTTTTAGCTTTTACCATATTTTGTTTCACATAACTCATAATCTTTAGTACACAATCTCGTAATCTACTCGTTTGTTTTAGCTTTTGTACCATAACTTTTTATAATTTAGCTTTTGTATAAATTTTCACAATCTATTTGATCCTCATAATTTCTAGTAATAACAAGGCCTTAGATGCGCTCAAGCTACGCACCTAGACAGAGGGTCGGCCGTGGCGGCGGCGTGGTCCGTCAATCTATTTGGTATTCTCGGTGTGGCCGCGCTTGGACTTCTTCCGCTGGCCACCTCAGTGGTACCTAAGGATGAAAATGAGATGGAAAAATTCCGTTTCATTCTGCTTCGAATCTCATTTTTTCTTGATCATTTTTGAAATATTCGAAATTTATTTAGAATCGGAACAAAAATAAACAGAAGGTGTTCGAAATCGAAATTGAAAATAATTTGAGCAGTATTCTAATCATATTTTTAGTTTACATATTTTATTCAAAATATTACTATATTTTTTCTCGAATTCAACCAATGGGAATAAGCCCACCTTGGATATCCCAACGGACCCCAACGCGCCAGCTCGCCTGGTGGCCCAGCGTGCCCTGCCTGACAGTCACAGGTGCCTGCGGCCTCGCTCCTGCCACCTACCGTCGCAACTCTACTGTAGCTCATTTTGACATAGCCTCCATAGCTCGCAGTCGCAGGTCAGATAGGTCCATCCGTGGGAGAAGGAAAAAATTATACTCTCCAGTCCACAAATATAAATCTAATGCACGAGAATTAAAAAGAAATAAAAAAGTACAGTGCATAGAAAATGAAAAATAAAAAGATAAAGATAGAAAGTTATTGAAAAAAAAGCATGTTAAAAAGAGAAAAAAACATATATTTGAGAATAAAATTCGAATGCTACAATAACTTATAATTGTGAACAAATGGAGTAGAGTAAAATGCATCAATTTTACATTTCAGATACCCTAAACTATTGCATTTGTCTCATTTGTTCTCTAAACTCTTATTTCACATTCATACCTCCTTAGTATATTAAAAAAATATTTTTTCTCATTCATATTATTCAAAAAATTGTTCAAATGTGTAAAATTATAAATTATTTTTTTATAACTTCAATGATAAAGCAAATTATAATAAAATATATGATATCCTAAATATATTTAAAGTTATTTTTTCATTCATCTTATTTTAAAAATTAGTTCAAATTAGTAAAATTATAAGTCATTTTAAGTATCTTTACTGAAAAAATAAATCAAACAAAATATATAATATT
>BCLH01000040.1:953-53314 GCA_001602315.1 Zoysia pacifica | reverse complement strand
ATTTTTTGAATAATATGAATGGAGAAAAAATACTTTTTAAATATATTAAGAGCCAAAAATGCAAAATAAGAGTTTATACAGAGGGGCAATAGTTTAGGGTGGCTTAAAACTTAGTTTAGGCACCAAATAAGATGAGGGCAGACTCAAATGAGACGAAGGCAATAGTTTAGGATGTCAGAAATATAAAATTAAAGTTCATAGACCCAGATAAAATCACCTAACTAGTTGGAGGACCGCTGGTGTATTTTACTCAAAATTATATATACTAGTGGATAATATATTATCCTAATTAATATATGTTTGTAAAATTTTGTATTCATGAAAAACTCGTAAGATTATGTATTGAGATTATGGTTAATATTTATGCACTTCTGATTTGAATTATTATTTTTTTGATGGTTATCGATATCTTTTTGGTTCTGATGCTACGAGATTTCGAATTTCAAATATCCTGATTCTGTATTCCAATCCGGACAGTTCTGTTTCATTTTCCTTCGAATAAGAAAATATATAAATAAAATAATTTGAATGTTTTTTCGATTATTTCCGTTTGTTTTCATCTTAATCGTACTACGTCGAACCGCACGTACCTGCGACCACCATCGATGGCGACCAGGAGAAGTGGGGAACATGCGCGCGGCAGCTCATTGCCGCCATTGCATCAGTTGCTGCTCGGGCGCCAACCCAAAGAGGGCCAGAGGGCTACCTCGATGCAGAGCCCAAAGGACTTTCACCGCAGCATAGGCCTACTCCGTGCAAGAAAAGCGGACCCAATCCGGACGCCTAGATTAAGCCTGCTGCCTGAGAAGAGTGTGAAGGCCCATGCGCTTACTGGGTTACAGAACGTGATGGAATTGAATAGGCTTTCGATTTCTAAGATTTACCCCTCGCTGCCGCAGCATGGAGAGCAGTTGGGTTGGGCCGTTACAGGCTGACGTTTCACTGCACTGGTACGGAGTCCGACAGCCCACAACGGCACTACCAGATTGATACAAACTTGACCTATAAAAAATGCTACTATAAATATAGGGCGTTCGGTTGCCAGTTGAATGGCTACCGCTGCACAACAATTCAATTAATTTCTACTGTAGCACTAGCTTGAAAGAATCTCATCTGAATCTCATCTGAACGCAGCCATAGTTAATATATATATTTTCTCCGTCTTTTAATATAAAGGATGGGAGATTCAAATTTTGCCTCAAAATATAAAGAATTGAGAAAATAAGATAAATTTTTTGTTATAAATTTAGATGGAGAATATGTGAGTGCAATAAAATGAATAGTAGAAATATTTTTTTTCCTTTTTAGTTATTTTGAAAGCGAAAAGTTAGAATCCTTTATATTAAAGGACAGAAAGAGCAGTAATATTAACTGAACTGAAAAGCGACTGTGTGAATGTCGAACTCGACGATTGCGTGAGTTCGGGGCAGTCCGTCAGCGGGTCGTCGGTGAGACGGTGACCAAGTCGACTGTGCCCGTGGCGGACGCGTTGGACAAGGCGCGCCTCGACCACCTTGACGTTTGCACCATCGTCAAGTCGGGGCCGCTCACCACGTCGTGCCAGAACACGCGCCAGTGCGTCTCCTCCGCCGGTGCCATGGTGGAGAGCACGGCGAGCGCCAGGAGGAGGCTGTTGCACGCCGAGGCCGCCATGGTTGGCGATGGAATGACGACGCAGAGGAATCCTTGATTCGAAGGTCGGGTGGTTTTCGCGACGTGCATGCATGGTTGTCGATCGGAAACTTTGGCTTGCCAAATGTCTCAGGTTTATTCACAGCCTTATATATGGCTCCTATGAAGGCAGATTAGTGTAATACTATTAATATTACACTATGTTTAGTTGGAATGGACTTGGTCGTCAACTGGACATTGAAGCTTGTACGCGTGCGGTAGGTGAAGGGTATGTCGACTTGGCATGGACTGATTAGTGTAACTTTGCTTTGAACGTGCATGGAACTTTTCTTTCCACTACTGGAACTTTTTCGACATACTATATCCTAGAAACTTTCCAGCCATACGTATAAAGAGTGGAGCTAGCTCGGACTTTTCTTCACCAGTTTCAAGATAAACTAAGTCCATATCATTGCAACCATTCAAACAGATAAAGACGGTATTTCAAGATGGGAGCACCCATGCATGTTTATTTCAAAAGTCAAATCAAATGCAACGTACAACAGCATACGCTATACGAAATGCTCAACACGTCCCTCTCAAAACTAAACAGACGTAGAATGAATAACATATAATATACGCAATGCTGGCTCAACGACAATCAATGACCACGGCGCCGGATCAATGGCGGATGTGGATGGTGTACTCGACGGTGGCGTCGCCGGTGCTGGCGTTGAACCAGTGCGTGCGCAGCGTGCAGTACCCTCTCGCGAACCGGAACGTGCCGGTGCCGCCGACCACGGGCATCTCCCTGACGCGCCTGTCCGCCTGGTTGGGGCCGACGATGGCGAGGCTGCTGCCGTTGTACGCGCCGTCGACGAACACGAAGTTCATGGCCATGAGCAGCGACAGCGAGTCCTTGCCGGCGCTCACGTACATGCCCTGCGCGCGCCCGATGAGTCGGGACGATTTGAGGCTCGGACCCTCGGTGATCGGGTCGTCGATGACGACCACGGAGCCGAAGCCCGTGGCGGAGGCGTTCGACGACGGCGCATCGGCCACCTGCACCACCGTCGAGTTCGGGCCGCTCACTACGTCGTGCCAGTACACGCGGAGCCGCGTCTCCTTCTCGTCCGCCGCGGACGCCGAGGCGGCGAGCAGGGCGAGAGCCAGGAGGCAGGAGAAGATGCCGATGAAGCTGCTGCGCGTCATGGCGTTTGAGTTTGGGCTGCTGTAGCGCAGTTGTTGATTTGATGCTCTCTGCGAGGTGCATGGCAGGGGGTGCAGCAAGGGCCTATTTAACGATGCTAGGTGGTTGGCTAGTTGCCTGGACGGGTCAAACGCGCGTGTTTGGTGGTTTCCATAGACGATTTTTCATTCTTTCATATTGCCATGTGAGAGTGCGTAGTATATGTATTCACCGCATTTATCCGCCTTATCATTTTCGGATTGTGAAGTCATCCAAATATGACAACGTTGGAATGTTGCTCTTCTAGAAAACGTCAGAATGGACCTCTATATATTACTCCTACTACTATACTAGTATCATTTTTCTATGTGGACCTTGGATTGACGACTAAGTCGTTCCCTATGTACAGAAACATCAATATTTTTAGGTTTAATATAATGGAGAGTAACAAAACTTCATCAACACTCATAAAATAAAAAAAATGATTAATCATGCATCAATAAAATACCTTAATACGTGATCTTTGTATTTAAAACAAATTATTTTAGTTGATATCGATAGTCATGCAACGTGGAAACTATTCTCTTTCTAGACTGAATGAGTGGGCTCTGTACAGACAAATTAGTGGTGTGTAATACTGTAGGAAGGTGCGAATAGAATTGGTCGGTGACTGGACTATGAACAACGCGCCGCGGCGGCATGGAGACACGCAACAGTTGGTGAAGTTTTGACATGGAAATTATGCACGGTGGAACCTGGTCACCTGGTCGGCACCAAGGTTTACAAAACTGTTCAAAACCGATTGGTTTTCATAGTTTTCGATGAAACCGATCTAGTTTAGTTTAGGAGGTCGGCCGGTTTTTGTTTTAATAAATTCAAAAAAATTTAAAAATTCAAAAAAAATAAAAATTTGAAAACCAGTGAAACCGATCGATAAACCGAAAAATCGGTGAAAAACCGCTCAAGTCGATTTGATTTCAAATTCAAAAATTATAAATCAGAAAAACCAGTCGGTAAACCGAAAAAACTGAGTGGCTTTCTCCCAAAATTTTGATTTTCAAATTGGCCTGGTTTTTTGGGTTTACTATAGTGGTTTTCTCGATTTTTGCGAAAAACAATCAAACCGACGAACTGCGGCTTTCGAAGCCAAAACGGTAAGTGAAACCTGGTCGGCAAGCATTGGTGGTAGTAGGTAGCTAACCTAATCAGATCCTCTAACGCTTGTGATCAGACACATGGTTTACAAAACCGAAAGGCTAGTTTTTGGTTTAAAAAATTAAAAAATTTGAAATTTTCTAGAAATTCAAAAGTCAGTAAAACCAGTCGATAAACTGGTAAAGCAAAAGGGTAAGTCAGTGAATCTAGTGGGTTTCAAAATTTGAAAGTTTAAACAGGTGAAGCTGTAAAATCCGGTAGCTAAACCAGAAAAAATGGCCGATTTACTATATCATTTCGTTCAAATTTCATTCAAGTTTTGATTTTTAGATTTAGATCGGTTGGATTGATTTTTTACGGTTTCACGGTTTTCATCAAATTGATGAGGACCGTTTTTCCTAGTTCAAACTATAACTAAAATCCTACTCATCACAGTTAGAGTGAAAATGGGGCCGAAGAAAATAAACTAAGAATTGAAAGAATCGAATCGGATTAGAATCGAGCTAAATTTCTATTCATTTTTGAACTAAATTTTATTAAAAACCAAAATAATTTGTGAAAAAAATCCATGAACCGAGCCCTTTTATCACCCCACAGTAGAACATTCTTGAAGCTAGCCTAACCGGATCCTGTAACGAAAACCCTGCGCAAAGTAGATTGTTATGATCAGAGCGTGCCATACAACATGCATGTGTACGAAGCAGTCGGAGCAAGATAAACCAACTAGTAAGAGCACACCGATTGACCCTTTTGGTCTCAATATCGCATGAAAAGGCAGAAGACCGAAAGCAGGCACCCGATTCTGGAACTATATTCATAAACGGTTGGAATTGGGCCACTATAAGGCCCATTCATGAGATTCCAAGTGAGAGTGTGGACATAGTAGTCCCATATCGCTAGTTTAAGGAAAGTTTTACATGGATAAATATGAGGACTTCGTCAGTGAGAAGATAACGGAAATCTTGCACCATATATCAGAAAACAGAAATTTTGTGGGAATGGTAAATTTTTGTGAGAGTAAAAAGTAAACTGCCATGAAAATTACATATTTCGTGAAGGTGGTAACAACAATTTCATGAGGGGCAATATCATACCGTCACGAAAATGCTAATTTTGTGAGTGGATCTCACCGCCACAAAAATGTTGCTGCTGGGCTCTGCATTCTGCCTTCTACGAAAAATTTCCTATTTTTGATGTGGTATGATTATGATTCAGAACCTTGGATTTTTAGATCAGAACTTAGGATTTCCTCATCTCTATTCTGTTTCCTCACCAGGTACGGTTACAGATCTGTATTGCTCAATCTGCTTATGAGTTAGTGGTCGTTATTATTATTTTATTGCTCCATACATGTTCAATCTGCTTATGAGTTGAAATACTGAATTTTTTTAATGGACAAGTGAGAATGTTTGTCATCATCTTTATGAGCCTGGTCGAAAAAAAATTATCTGTATGCGAAGGTTTATTAATCTATAGAAATTGAGGCTCCATACTAGTTTTATGAAAGATATCCATCAGAGTTTACTACTAGGAGTCCGTACTAACCTCCTCCTATTTGTATTTCTTTGTCTGACAACCAAGTAGGATTAGAACTCAGTACAGGAGTCTTTCGCAAGAAGATTTCAGGTAAAAGTGAAATCACCTTTTTGGTTTACTGCTATTCTACCAATCATATCTTAATTCTGATGGAACTACTATTCCCCTGTACATGCTCTCATGAAAGGGACTATAAGAGAATAATTCAAGTTCAATTGTGGTTGATAAATTATTTTTGTTGTGCAATGATAATACTTCTTGATATCTTCAGATGACTATACCAAGTTTTCTTAAGGAAAAAAAAAAGGATGACTATCCAAGCTGAAGCTGCTGTTTTGCAGACTAAAAAGGATGAATCAGCTCATACAAGATGATGATGCATGTAACTATGAGAATGTTAATTAGGACTATGTTAGCTTAGTTGATATAGTGATATCATTTTGTAGTACATTAGCTATACTAGTTGCACGAATATTGTATCCATGCTACTTATTGATGTGTGAGCAATGTTTGTAATCCGGTTTGCGGAAGGAAATCTTAAATTGGGATCTCAGTTTTCTATAATGGTTGAATTCTGTGTGATTAATTATGTATTAGTTCAAATTAGATTGATGAGAATTTATTTCCTAGGTACCAACATATTTTCTGGCGGTTGCTACTCCACGCGCACATGCATTGCGTGACTTGTGTGAGCGACGTGATCTTTAAGAGAGGTAAAAGTTAATTAGACCCTCTTTTATCCCATTATTTTTTCTTTTTATTGTGATTAATAGGTTTTGCTTGACTACATGTGTGACAAGCACCAAAAAGACTTATTTTCTGAAGTAGTACATGGATAAATATGAGGACTTCGCCAGTGAAAAAAGTGGAAAATATTGAGGGAGGTAGAGACTGCTACTCCACGAGCACACGCATTGCGTGACTTGTGACGAGCATGACATGGTCTTTAGGAGAGGTAAAAGTTAATTAGACCCTCTTTTATCTCATTGTTTTTCTTTTTATTGTGATTAATAGGTTTTGCTTGATACATGTGTGACAAGCACCAAAAAGAGACTTCTGTCCTGAAGCAGTACACAAATCATTAACACAAGTGACATAGTAGATCGTTACAAAACAAACATCTACAAGTAGATGGTAGGCTATGTATGCATGGCTTGAGATTACATTATAACTAAGATACCATGTTTTGTCTCACACACAAAAAAGAAAAGAAAAATCACGCTCTATATATATGATTAATATTTTTGAGGCGATGATCGACGCTCTGATTCTAGGCTCTTCAAAGCATCCTTGTCGATGCTGAAGTATGTTGTGTTGACCATCTCTGAGTTAGCAATGGATGATTCTCCAAGTAAGGACTCTATTTCCTCATGGTTCTGTTGTTCCCATGGATGTTGCATGGCCTTCCTCAAAATATCGAGCCTCGCAGAAACTTCCTTCATCGATGGCCTGTTAACACTAGACATCTCTAAGCATTGATTTGCCAACTCTGCAATCTCTTCCAGAACCTCCATGTTCTCGTCGCTCATGATCTGATTGTCCAGTATCTCTTCAAGTCTTCCGTCTTTTGATACAGAGATAAACCTCACTGCTAGGCTCCTCTCATCTTCAGGCCCTAGAAGGTTGAAGGGCTTCTGTCGCGTGAGCAACTCCAGTAGAACAACTCCAAAGCTATATACATCACTCCTGTCGGTCAATTGGCATGTCTGCATGTACTCAGGGTCAAGGTACCCACAAGTTCCCTGTACAAATGTGACGAATTGTGACTCATCGGTTGGTGCTAGAATAGACGCACCAAAGTCAGAGACTTTTGCTGTATTCTCACCATCCAATAGGATGTTAGCGGACTTAACATCACCATGGATGATTGGTGGGTGGGCACATGAATGGAGGTAGGCCAGAGCCTCAGCTGACTCGTGAGCAATTCTAAGGCGAGTAGCCAAAGAGATATGACAAGTATGGTTCCCATAAAAGAGATGGGACAATGTACCATTCGGGATGAACTCGTACACCAGAATGGGGACTTCAACTTCGAGGCAGCAGCCGAGGAGCTTGACAATGTTCCTGTGATTGATCTGGGATAGAATGAGCATCTCCTTTCCGAATTCTTTCTTTTGTTGCTCATCAATTATCATGCATCTTTTCACAGCTACTTCAGCACCGCTCTTTAGAACTCCCTTATAGACTTTCCCATGACCTCCACGGCCAAGGACTTGCTTTTCATCAAAACTGTTTGTGGCTTTCTGCAGTTCGTCTTCAAAGAAAATTTTGAATGCAATACCTTGTCGCAGTCTCATCTCCTCAAAAAGCAACAAACCACCATGCTGTCTAAAGTGTTCTTTTTTCATCCGGTGTAGCTTTTGTCTTTCTCGGAACAGGTATGCATTGGTGATTACAATAGAAAGAACAAAAAGCCCGATACTTGCCCCTGGATTATTATATGTACAGATCAAGTTGATTAATTTCACCTCAATCGAGAAATAAATTGCAGTATAGTAATAGTTGAAAAATGCAATTAGACAAGTAAAATCAAACCATATATATGAGGTTGCATAACCTACCAACAACAGGCATCATCCAAGTGGAATTTTGATCAGGCATGCAATCGTTGTCCACCACACGTCTCCCTGGAGGGCATGCACATGTGAAACTCCCTGGTTTGTTGATGCATTTTCCTCCACCACATGGAGGAGGAGCATCACTATCTAGGCGGCACTCGTCAACATCTGAAACGAATCAAATACTTCGTCAGAATCTGTCTATGCTGGATTAATTTGGACTAGCTAGCTAGAGTTCATGAAACAAAATGAATATATACGTGATCGACGGGCATATGAACCTGAGCATCCGTTAATGATGTACGGGTTGCCTTCATATCCACTGGAGCACACACAACGGTAGCCCGCGTCGTTCGTGACACAAGCACTATTGTCGCTGACACATGCATACGGCATAGTCTTGTTGATCTTCGCTTGTTCGCATGTATCCTGTGCAATCGCCCAGTCTGCAACGACTTGCCCCCTTTCTTTGTTCCTGTAAATAGACGGTGGAATAGAGAGACTAGTGGTGCTGAAACTGAAGTTGACAGTTTCTCTTATCGAAACATAATTGCAAGGGACTTGCTTCCATATTTCGCTAGTGGTGTTGGGAACGTCCAAGAAGGTGCCTGTATAAATCTTCGCGCTCTTTGAGAGAGCCGCCTCACAGCAGCCAGCACCAGAGCAGCCATTTCTGGGGGGCGTTCGCTCGCTGCAGAAAGATGCGCAACTGGCGATGTACTGCATGGGGTTGCAAATTTTCCGTCGACTATAATAAGAAAGACGACCCTAGATGGAGCTCGACTACCCAAAAGGTAATTTATATTATAAATATAAAAAAAATTGGATAACAGAATACTTACGGAATCGGTTATCACAACAGCAAAACTCCCGCACTCGATGCCGGACACACTGTTATCTTTTGCCGATAGTATGAAAGGAGAACAGGTGAGGTCATGGTTTACTATTTCGTTTATACCGTTAAAATCAGTCAGAACCGGTTTAACAAAAATCGTAAAAAAAAATCAGTCAAAAACCGCTTCAAATCGAAAATTCAAAATTTAAACAAGCTGCTATAAGTAAATCGAGTGGTTTCACCGGTTAACCGTCCGATTTCTTTGGTTTTTACGATTTCAAATTTCAAAATTTGAAACCCACCGATTTTACTGGTTAGCCGACCAGTTTTACTTAGTTTTTGATATTCTTAATTTTTTCAAATTTTTAAATTTTTTAAAATTTTTAAAACAAAAACTGATCCTCCGATAAAACGGGACTGGATCCGTTTAAAAAAACATAAAAACCAGTCGTTTTGAGCGGTTTTGTAAGGTCATCCTTGAAATTGAGTGGTCCCACCACTTTCCCGTCGTTTCATTGTAGCAACGGGAAGAGATAACTTTCCTTAGCCAGACCTTGCCGTCGGGCACGGAGATTCTGATCACGTCCAGATCATTTTTCAATAAGTAATGAGGATACAGCTCGTCGGCACCGTTCTTTCTGGTGCAGTTGAGCAGAAAGTCTGGGTGTATGGCACAATCTGGCCGGTCTAAACCGAACGGGAAAGGGACTTCGATGTCCCCGCAAATCCTTGTGCAGTTGGGCGCCGACGCGGCCAGCGGCACTTCCGCCGCTGCGGCGAGCAGCACCGACACGGCCAGGAGGCAGAGCAGGTGTGGAGAAAGAGAAACTGCTGGAGGCAGGCGGAACTCCATGGACGGTTCTTTGTTGCTGCAAGCCTGCAACTAATTAAGATCAATATAGATACTATTTGTTGGTTGCGATCAATTGGGCTCTGTGGTCATTAAAATAATGTTGCCGCGGCAATGTACTCTCGAGTCGCGAGTCGTCGTGACAAAGACTCGGACAGTCCCTATTCTCTTTTGCAGTCTTCCAAGAAACTTTCAGGCATCGCACTAATAAGTACGTCATTGTCGTCTTCCCCCGGGTGCTTGTATGCTTCACCATTATTGCCGTCCCTCAGAGCTTTTTCTTACAGTATTACGACATTCTTCGAGTGGCTTCATCAAAATAGTGCTCACAATATAGGCTTATCTAAAATATATAGTTTATAATAAGATTCTTATATATTTTAGATCGGTTTAAATTTCTTTTATATTTTGAGTCGTGCAAAATGACCACTCTACCCCCTTCTATTCTTGGTACCCAAAAAGGATCGAGCTCTCTACCATCCTACCGGCTGCTTCTTCCTCTCCGGGAGCAATGGTGATTATTGACGGTAGCTTTCTGATACATATTTCTCTCTTTTATACACATTTTTATCTCTATCTTTTTTCTCTTTATTTTTATTATATACCATCTTTTTTATCCTCTTAACTCCCATGCACGGAACCTGAATTGGGACGGACGGAGCAGAGAGAGATTGGTCAATAGAATGAGCTAGGGTAGATTGGTCATTTCATGCTGCTGACAATAGAAAAGAAAATTAAAATAATTTAAAATACCAAAGAAATTATAACGATTTAGCAATATTGGAAGTGCTATTTGGAAGAAACATATATTGTTGGTGCTACTCTGCGCCATTTCTTGAGAGTGCTACAATAAGGAAAAAAACACTCCAAAGACTTGACTTACAAGGACTTACCCCCCCCCCCCCCAACCGCGCAATCGACTAGCGGGGCTTTTGGTGCTGCGGTGAGTACCAACACCGCCAAGAGGCAGAGAGGGAAGCTAAAACTTGGGACAATTGTGCCACGACCCAGTTTATGAAGTTAATTGCATGTTTGGTTTTGTTTTTTAAGGTTTGCAGATTTAACTCTAGTTTTTCGAAACAAAACTGCCGTTTGACCTTAAACTGTAACACCGTTAGCACCAGATAATTTTGGTGATTTAAAAACATAAGAAAAAATTGATAGATAATGAAAGTGACTAAAATACCCTTGCTTATCCCTTTTGAAATGCCACCCGGTGACCGGTCCCTTGCTTATCCCTAACCCGACACTCGCGGGCGGGCGGATCTGGGCAGAGGCGAGCGGCAGCGCACGCGTGCGGGTGAGAGCGGGCACGGGCGGACGCACGTGCGGGCGTCGCGGCTGGTGGCGAGGCTGCTGGTGGCGCGAGGGGGGCTGGACTTCTTTTTTCTCTGCTCATCTCCAGTAGATGGGCATGGATTTGATTTCTTCAAAAGTTGGTTTGCATTGTGAGTCTTACTTATATGAAATTGTTTGATTTCAAAATGTCCAAATTATAGGCGAGATGCTGTCAAAATTTGAAGAAAATTTAAAATATATTCAAACTATTTAAAAAAGTCCAAACTTTAATTGAAATTAAGTTCAAAATATATTCAATTACTGCTGAACTTTTTCTATACAATTTAATTTTTTATTTACAAAACAGGGTCATTTTTGCAAATGAATCAACAAAACAAGGTCAATCGTGCAAGGGTAAATACGTCCGTTTAAATAGTACTTAACACCATCAAGTGTTCTAACGAAGCAGGGTCAATCGCAGCATTCGTTTTGAAAAACTAGCCTCTTTTTCAAAGTTCCACAAAGCTGACTTTATGCAGAATCAGAGAGGTTGTGTCAAGTACTGTTTTTAAGAATTAATTCTTTAAAATGAACTAAAGAGACTCGAAGCTATTTTCTGATTTTATAGAGTGATTATCTATTCTGATTCTAACAGTTTATCCTTGAGAATAAAAGAGAATTAGTTTCAGCTATAAAAATCAGTTCTCAGAATCACTTTCAAATAAACTCGGCTAAAGTGACACTCAATACTATCTATCTTTGATGGTTGTGAATGGGCTGTGTGGACCGTGTCATCATTAAAACACTGCCTCGGTAGTGTGCTCTATACTATTTCGACTCGCGAGTCGTCGGGAGAGAGACTCGGAGTCTCGGACAGTCCCTGTTCTCTTTTGCAATTTTTCCATAAAACTTCCACGCATCGCGCGGACAGTCCGTGTTCTCTTTTGCAATTTTCCATGAAACTTCCACGCGTCGCCGTAAGCACACCATTGACCCTGCATGGTCGTCGTCCCCCGGGTGCTTGAATGCCTCAACATTGTTGCAGGGATCGAGTACAGTAGTTGTATCTCAAAGACTCGGATTAGACGTTTCTTAGGAGCCCCCACCCCCCGGGGGTCTTTTTTTTTTTATATAGTAACAGATACATTAATCAGAACTGATCGTTACATAGAAGTCGCCAGAGAAACTCTGGCGCTACATTAAGCCAAATCGAATCAGAGTTTTGATCAGTTGACTTAGCTAATACATGTGCTACCTCATTACACCACCTACTGACATGAGTGAAAGAGAAAACAACAGATGATTCATTCACCATGATTTTGATCTCTTGTGTGATGATTCCTGTTTGAGAACGGTCCATGGCTGGTGATTGGATTTTCTGAACCGCAGTCAGGCACTCTGAAGCTATTATAGCTTGATTATATGGAAGCCCATTCAGAAAGTGAATTGCTTTCTTGATCGCCATCACCTCCGCCATCTTTGTGTATGTGATTTTGTCAATTCTCTGCCTGTATGCTGCCATGAAATTACCTCAGTGATCTCTGATCACAATGCCTGCTCCCATGCAATTGATCTTCGGAAAGACTGCTGCGTCAATGTTAACCATAACCCAGCCCTCCGGTGGTGGATTCCATTTGGGTTTGTTAGAGTCATACCTGTTGGAGTTGATTGGTTGTCTCATGTGCAGCATGATCATTTCCGCACAAGCAACTATTTTTTCAACCACACCATGAGGATGCATCTCTTTTTCCCCATTTCGAATAGCATTCCTGAATTTTTTTAAATAATATGTATTTTTTTGTAAATTACAGAATTAATACTGAATATTAGGAAATAACAGAAATATTACTAAGTCAAATGTTGGATGTACAAAAATAGAGAAGTCGAATGTCAGACATTCGAAAACAGAGAAGTCCCATATCCAACATTTGATTTCAGAAAAGTCAAATGTTGGATATTCGACTTCTATAAAGTCCAATGTTGGACATTCGACTTCTCTAAAGTCGAATGTTCACTGTTCGACTTCTTGTTGTTGAATTGAGTGGACCTCAATTCGAATTTTGGATATTCGAGTACACAAATTCAAATAACCAAAACTCGACAATACTTAAAAAATAATTTTCCACCCATGCAAAATATGTTTTGAATTATTTAGTAGTAGTTTATTTGTAATTTATTATTATGTATGAATTTTGCAAAATGTTGTTATTAGAAACTTGATAATATTGATATTATAAAATAAAGGAGTAGTAATATTATTGACAAAATTAAAATGGAGAAGATACGATATTAAATAAGGCACGGATAATATAAATATTATAATAGCCCGGCACATACATATGTTAATGCTTAAAATGAAATTACATAGTAGACGAATAATAGCGTGTCTATGGTGCTATGCACCGAGGTAGCCCTAACACGCTTTAGGGAAACATAATTTTACGCTAGGTTAGATACAAATGCTCCCTTTTTACTCATTACTCTAATGAAAATGGGATGGTCCTGTGGAATAGTTGGTGTTGTACATATAGTTTATTGGCGATGGTGGATTTGCAGGTCCAGACTTATGGTGTGGGCATCTGCAAAATACATCATCGCAGATGGTATTATCATCATCAGTGATGCTGATGATATTTTTAGGGTCACCTATACGATGCTGTAAATCAGCTAGCTCCCCATACAACTGTGTCATCCGATTATGCATATATTTGATGTACGCTTGAGTCGTAGGAGTAGGCGGTTGATCAATCCAACGTGTCCATATAAGTATAGATACACATAAAACGAAGAATGACCATGTGAAAAAATAAGGTGATACTAACGGCTAGTTGAGGGCATCGAAAGAAGCGTTGATCAGCTCTCTCACCTCCCACTTTCATTTGCACAAGATATTTTAGACCATGATTGCACTTAGGCCACTCGTCCTTACTAGCATCATACGGGTGAAGTGGATTTCTCATCCTAAAATCTTTCCATGTTTTCAGTGGAAACTCAAGAATATCTTCTTCATATCAGTCTGGTCCAGAACTCTCATCGTATCTCAGTGGTGAATGCCTAATAGAACCAGCTCGTCTACCATGATCTCTACTCCCCATTTTGGTGGTTCAAACTTGGTTGAGTGTAGAATGGAGGGGAGGGAGATGACTCAATTTTATAGCCGATTTGAGGCGTGGTTGTGACTCTGTAGGTGTCGTGATGTCGTATCATGTCATGTCCAACAGGAATCAACGCTGTGGATGCATGCGCGTAGCTTTTCATAAATGTTTGGTACCTTTTTCTGTTGATATTGACAAGGAGTGGTCATAGCAGACATTACTTAAATAATTTTGATGGTGGTACATAGGGTCGATGTTTTTATTAGTGAGGAAGTCGAAGATGAGGATGCATGGTAGTAAAGTACATGGAGTATTAGCACTCCAAAAGGTTTCATGTCTAATGATGTTGGTGGGTTTGTTGATGCGAGGTAGAAAAACGAGATGGGCAACACGACGTTTAAGAAGTTCTTCATCTCGCATCTTGACACCAGCGTGCGCACGTTGCATCCTCTCATACTCTTCTCTATGTGTTTTGTACTGAGCGTTAGTTTCTAGCTCTATGATGTGTGCTTCATTGTTTGGGCTAGAGTATTGTCCAACCATTCTTCAAACTCACATGGTTAGTATGAATGCAACAAAAATAGTTCAAAGTTGGATAAAAATGTAATTGGTACTATGATGATAACATGCACTATTTGAATGACATAGCAAGGTTATCTGAAAATCAAGGTCTAAATCAGGACAATGGAAGTACCTACGACCATAGTAAATAGACATTCTGGCTCGCTCTCCACAATCACAAAGTGGGCGTTCTTCCCATGTCGTTGTTCGCTGTCTATGATTTTTGGAGGACGCCATTATGATATGTTGATGTCAATTACTCGAGTTCAGTTTTATAGGCACAAAAGTTTGGGTCTATAGATCAAGTGCGCGCATAACCGACGCACATACAACATTGGATGCCCTAAATTCACGTGAACAAACATTATTGCTGCCATATGCTTTGTCTCAATGTGAAGGTGATGCAGAAGCCAAAATCAGGTCACCATCACCTTTTCCAGATGATACTGACCTAACTATGATAATGGAGGTATGCCTCTAGGTGTCGATCAACCTGGTACTCTGTCGGCTCATGTGCCATGTTCTCAGCCTGTAAAAGAACAACTTATTTACATGTAGCATAATGATAATCTGTTAATGATATGAACTAAGAAAAGTAAGTGTTATTGAACCTTGTACTGCTGTAACCACTGCTTTGGCCCATGCTTTTGTGTCGGTGCAATTTGAAATACTGCACCCTCTACGACACCTGCAAACTGGTCCGTCAAGTCCTGTTGCCACCCAAGAGGGGTGACGAAGGGCCTAATAATATCACAACCAATGGGTAACCCGGTAAGCATTGATACATTCTGCAACATGACAGTCGTCTCCCCAAACGGCATATGGAATGTGTGGGTCTTAGGCCTCCAACGGTCCACCAGAGCAGATAGAGATGACCGGTCAAATGGAAACCGCCGTGAACGCTCTACATGAGGCTGTATGAGATCATTGTCCTCTTGATCATGATTAATACCTTCAATCATCTGTGCCAAAGGGAACAATCCAGCTCTAGATAACCTGCAATGAATGAAATTTATTTTACACTTCATATCAACATATATAATTGCAAAAAACATAAAATAAAATAAATACGAAGTACATAAAACCTAGGCAACCATCGTGAGTAAAGACGCTAAACTCTTGCTGGTGTATGGGCCATCAACACAGGGACATTTGATACTTCATGTGTGGCAACTTCAAAAGCATAGTGACGCTAGTCTAGAAAACGATCCAAGAGCTCATAATGCGGGTTCATGGCTGCATTATATGTAACCAATATGATAGTGCAACATAAAAATATTAGAGGTGTAATTATTTTTACAACATACAAATGATTCATACAACATTAAAAACATATATAAACAGTAAATTACACTACAATTATCGATTACATGAGACATAATTAATCATATTACTTATAAAGCATATCCATCATACGCTTCTCCACCGTGTTCACTGCAACGATCCCCTACACGTCGATTAGAAGTTGATGCTCCACCTTCGCATTTCTTATTCTGTGTGCAATCCTTTTACTTGTGACCATACTCATCACATTTAGTGCATCGCTCTATAGGGCCTCCAACCTCAGCTTTATCCATGTCATTGCGAATGCGCCTATTCTGCGGATGACCACCTTGCCCATGATGATGTCTAAGCAAATTTTGATGGGGCAAACAAATCACCGTATCTCTGTCACAATCTGTGAAGTCAAAATGTGCAGCAAATCCATAAAACTCCCCAGTCTAGGTATGCATCACATTTTCCTTCAAATAAAGTGGTGAAACATATAATGACGTGTGCACACCAATGTGTGACAGTGATGCAAAAACATGAGAACATTGAATGTGTAGCAACTTGGGCTTATTGCATGTACACTGACACCATCTATTTAATTCAGCTCCTAAATTAACCTCATGAGTAACAACTCTTGTTACACTTCCTACCCCTGCTTTTACTCTCAGAGTTATCTCAAATCGATGCTCTATTACGCTCATGTTACGCACCATGTGTTGAACAGACTTCTCATTCTTTTCTGTCAAATGCTTCATCATACGGAAACAATATGGGGTATCCATAGTTGAGCTATGGATTACAGCAGCTGCGTGCCTCTTCTGGTAGTACCGAATGAGCCCATGCAACATCTCTTTCACAATTTCAATTAGAGGTAATCCACGCAATCCTCTAATGACCCAATTGTATACCTCAGCTATGTTTGTAGTCATGATGCCATACCTAGCACCACCAACCACCACTATCATAGAGCAAGGACCACTTCTCCTTTGGCTCAGCTTCAATACAGTTTGAGAAACACTTGATGTGCCTCAATGACCTCCTTCAAACATTTGGAGGTCCCAATCCTTCACCAAGGGCTGTTAGCACCTCTGGTAAAGTCTCGCCAGGTGTTGGTGGTTTCTTTTGTCTTTCTTAGACGTGAGCCCTTGCGTTCTTATCTAGTTCAGTCCAAAGGGTCTCAAACTTACGAGTTTGGTTCTGACTACATAACCTTTTAAAAATATTCATCAGTGACTTGTTCTTAAACTGCTTATAAAAATTAGCTCCCATATGTCACATACATCACCTGCTCTGCAAATCAAGCCATGGATATGGTTCATTGGGATCCTCTTGCAATGTTTTAATAGCAGATAATATCCCAGCATACCAGTCATGAATGATGCAGATATTAGGTCGATCACAAATGAACCCTGCTTTAAGGTGTCTAAAAAACCAAAGCCAACTCAACCTGCTCTCAGACTCCATAAAAGCAAATGCTAAAGGAAGTATTTGATTGTTGGCATCTATTTCAATCGCAGTTAATATTTGACCTTTGTATTTTCCAATCAACAAAGTGCCATCCACATAAACTAGAGGCCTACAATGGTGAAATGACTGATATACACTGACCCAAAGAAAGGAAAGCAAGCCAAAAAATTCTGGGTTAATCATCTTCCAACTCAGTCTCCTTAAATGCATTGTACGTGCCCGGATTCCTTTCCTTCAAAATATCAAGCACGCGGGAAAGATTGCAACATGAAGCCTCATAGGTGCCCCCAACGCTTTTCTAAGGCCTTTTGCTTTGCTCTCCAAGCTTTTTGATAGTTAATATCATATTTAAATTGCCTTAAAATTGAGTGTTGGATGTATGAACATTCCATATCCCGCTTCTCAATAATCTCCATGAATAATTGATTTGCAATAAATGAAGCAGTCAGGTTGCGATGCTTATGACCGACATTTTGAAGTGTGCAGGTACGTACACAAACTTTAGAGACCAACCAATGTGTCTCATGCTTTGACTTGTATGCGTGAACATAAAAACAGCATCCATTATTTCTGCACTTCGCGCTGTACTTATTAGGGCTAGAGTTAACAGTCCACACCTCTCTATAGGATAGAACCACCTAACACGCTACATCATCTTTCAATTCAGACTTATTAGGAAAGAGCTGATTCACATGAATAGTACTCGACCCATACTCACAACAAGAACGTTGGTTATGCATCACTTGCATTGACACATTTTCAGGTCTATTCCATTCATCTAGAATGGGATTACCTTCAAACTGATTGTCATCCTCTTTCTCATCGTCATTTTCATCACCACCAACTAACACCTGCTCAACCTCATAAGTTGCATTGAGATCCACATTCTCTAGCTCTTCAACAATTTTTTCATCAATATCTCCAGCATCAGCTTGGCCCTCAACAACCTCAGCATCAGCAATATTTTTATGATGCAGTCTCTAAGTCTTGCCTAACTTCTTCTGTTGCCACCATCATTTCGTGACAATGATAATCATCTTCAACCACATTTGTTGCACTGCTATGTGAGGCCACGTCATTATGTTCATATACCCCTTTTGGACAAGGCTGCACAAACATAATAAATTGAGCATTCCTTCTCCAACACCAATCCAACCACTAAAACCACTTTGTTGTCCGGCACACCGACTTCAGCTCCCAACGAACCGGATGGAATGTCCGAGTCCACAAGCATTACACCTTAACTGAATAAATAGTAGAGTTTAGCTGGAAAAAGTTTGTCAACCAAACTATGATCTCCATCATTCTTAACGCGTCGAGGTTAGGGTGTTCTATGTTCACATATGGAAAATTGCTCAAGTCAACACCATTTGGACCATTTCGAATTTCTCCGGTGCCATAGTAAATTCTAAGAGTTATCATACTGAATTCACCGATCTCTGTCAAAAAATTTAATAACATTGCATCATTAATATGTTTTCTAAATCTAATTTTAATGTCTACAGATCAATATTTCATCCATACATTTGTTTATACTTAACCCTATTATATTATAATAATAATATTACAATGTAATCAGATGGTAACAAAAGTACAAAAATTATCCACTAACACATACTCCCTCTGGTTGATAAAGGAGGTCGTTTGGGACAACGACACAGTCTCGAAAGCAAAATTTTGAGTTCTATTTTTATATAAAAGTATTTATTAAAAAGTAACATATTTATACTTTTATTTATGAAACTACTTTGTAAGACAAATTTAATCATATAATTTTTATATTCTTAAACTTAATATCTTCGAAATTATTTGTCCTAAACAACACATCACATATAAAATATGAACTATTCTTTTACAATCTATTTTTAACTTACTGACACCAATTCATACAAACTTAACCAATAGAACATAAAATAAAAACAAAACTTACCTACCGTGCTCTGGCCGTCTGCCGCCGCGCGCTGCTCCAACCTCGCCTTGGCTGCTGGCCGCAGGCCTCCGTCCGCCGAGCTCGCGCAGCCGCAGCGCTCGCCCCGCCCGATCGCCGCTCCGTGCCGACAGAGAGCGAGAGTCACCGACGTGCGGAGGAAAAAAGACCGAAGTCGAACAACGGTCGTTCAACTTGACAGAAGTCGAATATTGAACATATGACTTTGCGGAACTCCCACGCCCATTGTTGGACTTCTTTGCGCCGATCTGACACCACCGCCCGTGACGCAGAATTCGAATCACGAGCGTTTGACTACTCAGAATTTTCAACATTCGACTTCTATGAATTCGAATATCCAGCGTTCGATATCAGTTACTTTGCATATCCAGCGTTTGAGTATATAATATTTTTGTAATTTTATTGCTTCGGGTATTATTTCTGTATTAATAAAAATTAAAGCAGTATTATTTAAAAAATTCTAGCATTCCTTGCTTCCCAAATGTGCCACAAGGTTAATGGAAACAGGGTGGCCTTCCCCTCCATGCATTTAGCCAATGTTTCAAATATCCAATTTCTAGGTGACAAGAATTTCTTTGCGATATTCCTGATACCACATCTTTTCTTCAGCTCCTTCCATATTTCAGTCACATATTGGCAAGAAAGGAAAGTATGTTCCAAGGTTTCAACTCTCCCACAGTGATAGCACAAGCTGTATGAGTGGATATTTCTCATTAGTAGCTGCAGACCTGTTGGTAGGCAATCCTGAGAAAATCTCCGTAGTATGATTTTCATCTTAGGAGGAACTTTGACACTCCACAAGAGCTTCCATTCTTTTGCAGTACAATTCTGATCGGATCTTTCTCCTCTATCTTTAGTGCTAGCATGCTGATGTACTGCTTCACACCGGGCCATCATATAGGCTGATTTGACAGTGTATTGGCCTGACTTTGTAAGTGGCCATGAGACAGTCTGAGACCCAATTTTGGCTAATTGGAATGCTTAAGATGCATTCAGCATCTGAGTGGCTGAAGCAAATACGTACTTGTTCTTCATTCCACATGCCTGAACCCGCATCAATCAGAGAGCTCACCTTTAGCCAATCCGGTATATAAACTGTTGTGTGAATTGGGTGGCAAGATGCATCAGAGATCCACCTATTCTTAGTAATATGAATGTCTTCTCCATTTCCCCCCCCCCCCCCCCCCACATGATACCTCGTTCCAAAATACTTTTACCTACCATCAAGCTTCTCCATGTATATGAACACGATCTAGTAGGACCAGAATCCATAAAAGAGCATTTAGAATAGTATCTTCCTTTTAGAACTCTTGCACATAGAGAATCTGGTTCCACCATCAGTCTCCAACATTGTCGCCCAAGCATAGCCTGGTTGAAAAGTTTCATATCTCTAAAGCCCATACCTCCCATGAATTTTTAGTTGTCAAAGAGTCCCAAGATTTCCAATGCATTTTCTTTCCCCCCTCTTCTATTCCCCACCAATGATTTGAAATCGTTTTCCTCATTTTTTCATAGATCCCGTCAGGAAGGAGGAAACAACTCATGATATATATGGGTATTGCTTGTGCTACAGGTTTAAGCATAATCTCCTTACCAGCTCTAGACAAAGGCCTATCATTCCATCCTTGTACCCTCTTCCACATGCCTTGGCAAGGCGATGTGTGCACCAAAAGTGTAGATATTTCCTTGAACAAAAATAATGCACCTGCTGTTGTCTTCGGCTAAATGACCAAGTCATCAGGCATAATGACCCTATAATTCTCTGCCTTAATGATCCCTCAAGGAAAGTATTATAATACCTTAAATTTCAAACCAATAAAAAATTGATCAAACTTATCGTTACCATAAAAATTTAGAATCCCAAACATGCACAACAAAATATGGCATTATCATACCCGATGTCACCGATGGAGTACCTCCGCAAAAGGATGGTAATCAAGAGGAGTAACGACCAACGTCATGAAAGCCTCATTCAACGTCATCAAAACCTCATTCAAGACAAAGAAAACGGCTATGTCACTGATAGCCACTAGTAACCTCTAGATTTAATACTCTATTATGGCTGTTAATACTATTATGGCCATAAACCTCTCTAACTGTAACTCTCAACCACTTAGTCTATAAAAGTGTACCTCATCCAAGACAAAGAAAACAGCTATGTCACTTATAGCCACTAGTAACCTCTAGATTTAATACTCTATTATGGCTGTTAATACTATTATGGCCATAAACCTCTAACTGTAACCCTCAACCACTTAGTCTATAAAAGTGTCACAGGGATGAACCATCAGAGGCATCTAAACCTCACCTAGGACACCTTCTATTCCCTCTCGGTAAGACACTTTCACTGACCATTCGCCAACACATATAATACACACCACAGTGAATGTAGGGTTATTATCCTCTGGGAAGCCTGAACCAATCTAACATCTCGTGTCTTTCTCTTGATTAATCTTTGTACTAGCAAACTGGCCTTGAACCAAATATCTACTGATCCCGATCACAAATCGAGCATCGATAGAGACGCACCTAAAAGGGGCACATTATTGAAGATTCATCAAACCCTTAACGCATGCCTGTGTTCATCTCGATCGATTCACTGTTGCCGATATCAAGGAGGACGACATATCGCATCTCACTGTGATCTCCACCAAGTTTGTGTACATCGACTCCACAATTTCGAAGTTTAGGCAACATCGGGCGTACATTCTCCCGTTCTCTTCAGGCTGCCGAGTAAAGAACGTCTCATTGGGAGTTATCAACTTTGGGAGTCTGTAGTTCTAGAGGCATCATTGGACAACAAATCTCCCGAAGTTGATGCAACCGCCCGAACTCCATCCCGTCTGGCGCTTTTAGGGTCCGAAATTCCATCAAGGGTCCTAAAACAAGACCCGTAGGCGAAGTCTCGATTGATGGCTGTGGCAACTGGCCGAGTCGATACAGCCACCCGAACTCCATCCCGTCTGATATGCCTACTCATCATCGGGCCTATACCCTCGGAAGTACAAAGCATCAGGGCTCGCTGCGGCTACCTAACGTGCAACAGGAAGGAAATACAATTTATTTCTGATCAGAAATTTTCTTATTTTATTTCTCTGTGCACAACAACTTAATATATGTGTTCACCACATAATTTTCTTTTTTCATGATTCCTGATCACTTACTTATCGTATTACCTGCTATGCGCTCTTCGGGTCTGGGATTACATCAAGCACATGAATATTACTCTCTCTGTCCCCTTTTACTTGTCATTTTAGATGTGGACACATGGATTAAGGATGATGAAAAAGGTGGAATGTGCTGAAAACGAGGAGGAGAGAGATAGATATAAGGATTATTGAGAATAGAGAAAGATGTATTGGGAAGCGAAAATGACAAGTAAAAGGGAACTTGTAAACTCTAGGATGATAAGTAATTGGGGATGGTGGGAGTATCAATCACCAGATATTCATTCAGGAGTTATCATCAGGATATTCATCTGAATTTTATTGATTATTGAGACATTCATGCACTAATGCATGGAAGTTACTGCTGGCTACGCTATTAACGATGATATTTATCTTAGTCATTCATTCATCTTCAATTGCTTTTATTGGCTATATGGAAATTCGACCATATCTTATTATTGGAAGACTCGTCTCTACCATGAATACCATATTAATGCTAAATGGTTACTATTGTTTATGCCACTAATGGGTATGGCTATACCACTAATGCGCAAGTATTGACTATTGATGCATTTTACTGTCTTACAAACATCTGATCAGATATTACAGATCATTGACTTTTCAGTCACATCGGGTGGACCTTACGCACGAACCTTTAGATGCGGCTATTTTCCTAACTACCTGCTGGTTCACAGGAATTACGTTACAAACAACCTTCTCAGGTCATCATTACCCTCAGCGAGAGCTTAGCCATCCTGTATGGTTCAATAAGGCGCGCTACTCTAACTCAGGCTCTCGGTCTTAGCCGCATGCTCGGTTCAATAAGATATAAACACTTGAGCGACTCCAGCAGTCTAAATGTGTGATTTAATCAAGTTGCTCCTAGATATAGTCTCAACTTGAGTCTAATTACACTTATCCACCATAGGCACCCTACATATGACTTTAACAGCGCTGACAGTTACAGTCCCTCACGAAGTCACGTTCCAATTTGCCTGTCAGTTTCCCAGTCTCAGCTTCAGTTAGTTTTCAATTTTTGGTTTTTCGTCCTCTCTGTTTTCTTACTATAATATGATGTGGTCACACTGAAACTTCAACTGAAGTTCAAAGCATAGTAAGTGATCTTACCTTAACTCCCCAAGCTTTTTCTATTATTAAAAGCATATGGGGTAACAACAAAATCCTGCCAAGGGTTCAAATGTTTATTTGGAGACTTATTACTAGAAATATTGCCTCAGCAAAGAGAGTTAGCAAAAGAATGAGCAATATTTCAATGTACTGCTCTAGATGTGGTAATACTGAAAGTGATGAACATATGTTCTTCCATTGCAACTTCTCTCGAGCAGTCTGGTTTCATTCTCCTCTAGGTGTCAAAACAGATTGCTTAATTGGTTCATGCGCCCAAATCCTGAGTTTTATGTTTGACAATCTTTTATCTCAGGATCATATTGACCTTTTTTTTTATATTTTGTGGTTTCTCTGGAAAGCTAGAAATGATCATAGATTTCAAAATAAAACTTGGACAGTTTATTCTGTTATTTGTCACGCTAAAGCTGCCTAAAAAGCCCAATATGATGCTTATGAAATCGAAAACGAAACACCTTTTTATATGTTAAATTTCTCCAATCCTGCACAGCAGTATATGCTTGTTCCTTCTTCTAACTGTTGTTGCAGGACTGATGCTTCTTACCTCCTAGACAATGGGGCGGGATTTGGAATTTATATTACTAACTCTAATGATCAAGGCACTTGGTCATTTCAAATTCAAGCTAAATCTAATGTTGCAGGCTCTATAATTCATGCAGAAGCTCTGAGCTTGAATTTAGGCATGATCATTTCAACAGAATTGCAACTGAAGTTCTGCACCTTTCTCTCAGATTGCTTTCCTTTGGTATCCTGCATCCAGAACTCAAAAGACAACCTTCCTGATTGGAGAATAAATCATGCAGTTAACGACATGAAAGATCTTCTGAACAAAAACCAAGGAACAATTCGGTTCATTACAAGAGCAGAAAATCATATAGCTGACACTCTAGCTAGAAATGCTCTTAGCTCTGATGTCAACAATGCTGCTTTCAGATGTAATTACAAAAATAATGATGGCTGCCCTGTTAAGGAATTTCTGGAAAAATGTAACCTTCCCTCCTGGGTAACTTAATGGACTGTGGTTTATATTTGAATGAAATAAGCCCTTTTAGGGCGTCTTGCCTTAAAAAAAAAAACTTCAACTGCAACACTGTCACCCGTCCAGCAAATCTGACGTACTGCTTCAGGGTAGATCTGTATTGTGCCTGAAACTTTAATTCGGAGCTGTTGATAGTCACCTGATCAGTTTACGACAACAGTGCGCTTACTTACACTTGTTGGCGCTATTGGGATCTGAGGAGATTATTCGTTCATGTGCTCGCTCGCTCGGTTGGTCGTCGTCGTGCTGCCAAAGCTTTGGTTGAAGCAGCTGGTGGAGAGATGAGATCCTGGACCCTGATACAGGGAATCCAATTTGAGTACAGCTCTGCTCAGGGAGGTTGGATGGCAACAAGTTCAGGGTCGCCGGAAGAGATGAGCATTGTAGATGTGTCACACCAACTTTAGTAGTTCTTACTACTAGCAAATCCTCTGTATTGGCTCTCAGTGAAGGCGTTAGTGAAAGCATGGAGCACGCTTTATCTGTCGGCAGGCCAATCAGAGTGCTGTTTTGAAATTGTCACAAATCTATCACCTGAAAGAAGTCTGAAAAAGGAAATTCGCAAATAGAAAGACAAATTGAGAGACTTTCTTGAGCCTTCAGATTTGACCACACTCCACAACCTTTCTTTTTATAAAGATTCAAGGACCAAAAGGCACTATGTCCTCCCTGTCCTTTGAACCAGCTTTGAGCTTTCATTTTCTAACTAATGTTTTCTCTAATCATACCCTGTGTGATGAGAATGTTCATGCTAGTGCAACACATCAGTCAGTCAAGCCATAGCTTGAAACACTGTATTGTTTAAGTAGTGACAGTTAAGAACTGTGAGTGATCAGTAATGGACCAGAGCTGAGCAAAGCTATGGCTGGGCTCTGCTACAGACAACTGACGACGACACACACACAAACACACTGGTGGCTTGACACAGTGCATTTTCGGTGGAGTGGATACGCAGATCTTGCTGGCGGTGGCGGTGGAGATGATGGACCACGAAACGCCATGGGCTGGCTGCTCGATGGATGTAGCAGCAGTAGCAGGGGTAGTACTGCCTGCAGCTGATTTCTCGAAGAAGAAAGGGACCCGGGACACTGTTTGAGAGAATCCTCCGCCGGCCAGTGCACTGCCTTTGCCTGCGCGCGCGTGCATGTGCAGGCCTGCTTCATCTAGATCTTCACGCTCACGTACAGAACAGGACAGCGGTTGCTCGTTGACAAATATTTTTTTATTTCCATGCTATGTCGTTGGGTATGATCGATAGAACTCGTTCGTTAACAGGAAATTTGCACCAGTTAACAAATAAGGCAGAAATTTGCATCAGTTAACATAAGAGGCAATGTTGTACGTGCAATGAACTTTATCACCAACACATGTTCAGCAGTTTTAATACTAGTACATAGTAACGCATATACCTGTAACACGAGATACATCATAATTTTTCTAGTAGGGCATAAAGAACTTTCTGATGAATATTTCATCACCCATCTGTAATATGCGAACAACAACCTGTTCCTCAGCTTTGTAGCGCTGAAAACTCTTCTTTGATTGCGATAACTTCAGCGCAAACGTCCTGCATCGTTGGCCTATCTTTTGGTGCATTCGCAGAGCATGAAAGACCCAGCCTAACAAGCTGCATGATGCAGCTCATAATTCCCGGAATCACATCTTCATCTTCAACGTTTGGAATAACGTTGGGATCTAGAATGTCGCAAATACTTTGAGGAACCGAGTCCACCACATATTTGTGAAGGCTCCAACCATCACAGAACATATCGTCAGTCGGTCTCTTCCCTGTGAGCAGTTCTAGGATGATGATTCCGAAGCTGTAGACGTCACCCTCTCTTGAGATTTTGCCCCCAAATCCGTACTCTGCAATATTGTACATACCTTTTAGTAAAAACATCTACACAGATAAAAGAATATAAGTGATGCCTTTCTAGGGGCATTTGCACTAGTGCCATCGCTTTTTTATTATTGTTTTCAAAGTAAAAAAAGATAGAATTGAATACAATTTGATAGATATTATAGAAGTGCGAATGAAATAATTAATTGTCACCTGGTGCGATGTATCCGATTGACCCTCTTGGTTTCAATAAGCTTGTAGAGCTGTTAACACTTGAAGAACCATTACTGTGATCATGCAGAAACTTAGATAACCCAAAATCACCAATATGTGCAACCATGGCATTACCTAGAAGGACATTGCTGGGCTTCAAATCACAGTGGACAATCGGGGACCCACATAAGTTATGTAGGTAATCCAAGGCAGAAGCTATGTCCACTGCTATTATTATTCTGATGGCCAAACTCAATGGCCTATTGAAACCGTAGTTGTTCGGCTTTGGATGGAGCCAGGTCTCTAAGCTACCATTAGTCATGTATTCAAGAACGAGAGCTCTGAACTCATTCCCTGCTGAATCATGTGAGGAACATGCAGTAATCACTTTTACAAGATTACGGTGGCGAGTATTCCTCAGCACCTCACACTCAGTAAGGAAACTCTCTGGTGCTCCAAGTTGACCAGGTCTGAAAACTTTGATCGCAACTGCTTGTTCTTCAAACTCAACTCTACCTTTGTACACTAATCCAAATTTCCCTGAACCAACCAAGTTCCCTTGCGAGAAATCATTTGTTGCTTCAACTAAATCAGCATATGATACCTTAATTAGTTCCTTGCAGGACAGATCATCTCCTGATTTGTGTTTCTTTCTCTTCAAAAGGATGAACACAAGACAGGATAGTGGGACCAAACAAAGAGCACTGAATCCTAGTATCTCAAGAATATTGGAAATGTGCTTTCGTCTGAAGCTCTTTGCTTGGCAAAGTGGCAACTGTATCAATGGGGTGCTCCCACATAGCTTCCTATTCCCTTGAATGAACACCGCACTACCATTCTCAAATATCCCACCTATTGGTACTTGTCCTTCCAGGTTGTTAAAGGACAAATTGAGAAGGTTCAAGGAGGTGAACGACGAAAATTTTTTTGGTATTTCTCCAGAAAGATTATTTCTAGAAAGATCTAGCACAGTAAGGCCTCTCAATTCTGCAAAAGATTCAGGGATTCTCCCATGAACAAGGTTCCCCTCCATGCGGAGGCACTCCAGGTGAACACACTGGCCCAGAGTGGAGGGGATTTCTCCTGACAACTGATTATTTGAAATATTTAGGAGGCCAAGATTGAGCAAGCCATTGATTTCAAGTGGTATTTGTCCAGAGAGTTGGTTGTGGGACAAGTCCAAGAATTCAGAAAGGGAGGAAAGAGAAAAGAGCTGTTTTGGAATGTCACCATCAAAGCTGTTGCAAGAGAGGTTCATAGCTTCCAAGTTTTTGCAGTATACTAAAGCTGCTGGGATTGGGCCGCTGAAATTATTTTCCTGTAAATAGAGCTCATTCATTTGGCTTAGATTACTAATTGAGAGCGGAATTTGTCCGGAAAGTTTGTTATGCGATAAGCTCAAGCCGAACAGCCTTGAGAGATTTCCGATTGTGTCTGGTAGTCCTCCAGTGAATAAATTTTTCTCCATGTAAAGAATCCTAAGGTTTGTGAGGTACCCGATCTCTGGTGGTATGGTCCCAGAAATGCTATTTGATGTCAAAAGCAAGAGCTGCAAGCTTTTTGAAAGATTGCCGATGGAACTAAGGTAATGGTCCTTGGATTTTGTTGGAGGATAAAGATATTTTAATCAACTGTGTGCAATTTGCTAGTGAGGTAAGGAAAGACCAGTCTCCAGCTTCGAGCTGGTTCATGTCAAGATTCAGTTCCATTAAGTTGGGAAGTGTACCCAAAGACGGAACAGTTCCAGATAATGCATTATACTGTAGGTTGATCGTCATAAGGTTGGTTGTGTTTGCTAGTGAAGCAGGGATTTCACCATGGAATTGGTTTTGTTGCAAAATCAATGTTTCAATGCTTGCAAGTGTGTGTCCAATGCTATCTGGAATTGCCCCCACAAGATTATTCTTTCCTAAGCCAAGGTACGTGAGTTTTGACATGTTGTAAATGGAGATTGGGACATTTCCTGACAAAAAGTTTGAAGTCAGATCCAGTGCCTGGAGATTTGGAATCTGGCTTATACTTATTGGGATACTACCTTGAAATTGGTTTTCTGCTAGCAAGAGCCAGCAAAGGGAAGAGAAATTACCTAATGAAGAAGGTATGGTGCCTGAAAGGTTATTTGATGACAAGATGAGATACTGCAAGGGGGAATCTGTGAGTGAAAAAACAGGTATCGATCCAACAAAATTGTTCCTGCCGAGACCTATTGTTTTCAGTGACCTGCTATTTAGCAGAGCATACGGAATCACTCCACCAAAATAATTGTTTGTTAAGTCTAACATCTGAAGGGATGAACTATTGGCCAGGAGCCATGGGATTGACCCGGTGAGACTATTATCTGCAAGACGCAAGGCCAAAAGATTGTGCAGCTTACCCAACCCTTCTGGGATACCTCCGCTGAGGCTGTTACGTTGCAAGATGAGCTTGCTGAGATTTATACATTGGCTCAGGTTCGAAGGAATCTCACCTTGGAGTTGGTTTCTCCCAAGATCGATGATCTGAAGGCGAGAGCATGCAGGGAGTGTATTCGGGATTACACCAGTGAGATTGTTGGAGCTGAGGTTAAGGTACTGAAGTCGATTTAATTGGCCAAGCTCCGAAGGAATCGGACCACCTAGCTGGTTATTTGCAAAGTCGATTCTTTCAAGGAAAGTGAGATTTGCAATACACAGAGGTATCTGGCCATTGAGACCAAATGACCTGAGATCCAGCGCAACGACACGAGATGTGTGTCTCTTGCTGCAACCAACACCAGCCCAGATGCAGTGCTGGAGTGAATCATTCTTCCATGAATCTAGCATTCCCGAAGAATCAGAGAGATGATTCTTGAGGCAAAGGAGGGTTTGGAGGTCATTATGGACAGGTGTAACATCACGTGAAAAGGCCGGGAGTAGGAAGCTCGAGAGGAAGCAGGACAGGACAATGGCCAGAGGCGGGGATGAACTCGGAGCTCCTGAAGGAACCATAAGCTTATAATGTGGACGGTTGTGAATGTGAGTGCTTTGATTTTGCATAGCAGTCATATGGTGCATTTATAGGATTCTGGACCATAGTTATCTAGATAGGAACAAATATGATGAAAAGGAAATAAGCAAAGATCTGTAAAGACGGACTGGTGGTTCCATTGGTCTTCGATGTAGATTTTTTTTGAAAGCGAAATATCAAATGTTCATTTCGTGGAACTGAACTCTCGTGTCAACTTTGTAGAAACTACTATCTTCGTTTCAATATATAAGCATTTTTTTTTCAATCAAAGTTAAATCTTTTTAACTTAGACCAATAATATCTAAAATATTAAAAATTTAAGTATAAAGGGTTGCATATTACCAAAGTATTTTATAATGAATCTAATAACATAATTTATATATAATATAAAAACTTCAATTCTCTATTATTAATAGTCAAAATAAAAGAAGTTTGACGTCGATCAAACTTAAAAATAATTATATTTTAGAACAGAGGGTGTATGAATTAAACACCTGTTCTTCGTATGCAACTTTTCAAAAAGACTCTTGGCCGTCAATTGGCCTCATCACCCGAGAAGAATATAAGTACGTTACACAATTCATAAATTGTCTTAGACGGAAATTCAGAGTTCCTTTCTTTATGGACATCATTATCCTTTAATGCTAGTATATTGTTGTGTATTGGAAGACTAGGAATAAGCGAATAACTGGCGCTTCGATGCGGAAGACCACTATTTCCTGCTCTCAGCCGAGCCCTCATCTTTGAGGAAATTTCTCTGCTAATTCACAGAGCTAAAACCAAGTATTTAGAGAAAACTTTTATAAGCTTGGGTCCAGAATAGTGCCTAATCTCTTTTTTTTCGTTCTTTGTCCTTTGTTGTCTCTTTTATGTATATATCTTCAATACCTCTCAAACACCTTAACAAAACTCATATTTTTATACTGAACTTTCTTTTGGGCTTTGATAAATGCATTGCATGGATCTAGGGTATGTTTAGATCGATGCCCGCTTACAAAAAAATTTCCTTGCCCACATGAGCGAATGTTATTTTGAATAGCATTTGGATGGGCACCCACCACTACTGAAATCAACAAGTTTCTCTAGGAACAAAGTTTTAGAAAAGAAAAACATTAGGGAAAACATTTCACAAGGAACTTTCCCTAGGGAAAGATTTGGACTGATCTTTGGCTTGCCTGTGTACTACTGCAGCGTCGTAGTTCATTTTCTCGCCAACGCGCTGGCGTGACACGGCCGACGAAATCAACCACCAATACGCGGTGGGCGCGTGCGGGCAAGCTAACACTTTGGAAACGTGGCTGTAACAGTCTGAAATTATCAGATTAATTGAAGTGGACTTTATCTCAATTTCGTTCCGTTTGATTTCGAATTTCTCTTTTTAATTTTTTAGATCAAAATAATTTTGATCCATGAGCTTTTGTTGAGCCGAGATTAACTCTCTAATTAATTCTCAAACCTCTCTCGTTTAACTCTTATAAATACCCCTCCATCTTATCCTTTCTCACCAACCTCTCCATTTCCCATTTTTTTCTTTCCCCTCCTCTAAGTTCCAGACCAGCAGAGGAGATCCATGAAAGGGGAGTCGCACCGCGTGTCGCTTCAGTCCCGCCGTCGCCGTCAATGCTCGCCGATCCGCATCGCCCCCAACCTCGTCGCGCATCGCATACTGCTCCGACGCAGCCGCGTGCCATTCTCGAGCCGTTTCCGATCGCTGCGCCATCCGTCGACCGCGTCGCCGTTTTCGTCTTCGGTTTCTGTCCCGCGCCCCGTCCTGGTATCCCGCGACTTCAGTCCGCATCAACCGCGTCGCCAATTTCTCGTCCTGGTTCAGCGATCCCACGTCGTCCCGCGCGTGTCAACAGCTCGACAGCGCGTCTCCGGTACTCCGTCTCGGTCTCGCGTCGACCAATCTGTCTCGTCCGCTTCGTTAGCATCGGTCGGTTTCACTGATCGTCTTCCTCTGCCCTCTACTGTGGTCAGCTATCAAATTCCTCTCGTGTTTTTCAGTAGATCACTGAGTTGGTGTGTTTTTTTGTAGATCGTTGAGTTGGTTGCTCGTGAGGGTAAATAGAGGGTAAATAGCGCGTCTCTGGTACCTTGGAAGAGCAGAGCGTCCCGTGTGTTCCTTTAGGCTAATCGATTTGTGGTTAGTCTAGTTTCTCGTAGTCTAAATCTTCGGAAATTTTTGGGAAACTCCATTTAGTCTCAAAAGATTCTCAAAATTGTTTCGTTAAATTCGTCTCGTCGAGAACGTCGTGTAAAATTTTCTGAGAAATGTTTTGAGTACGTTTAGTTTAGCAATTTAAATTTGAATTTAACTATTCGAATTTAAATTATCGCGTACCTGGTCTCACCTCTGTTCGTGTTGTGTTTAGCTAGTGATCTTAAAGAAGAGTACCGTGAGCCTGCTCAGTTCGACGACTCGGATCCCGACTTCGATCCCGAGCTACCAGGCAAGCCCGCATTCCTTGATCACTTTTTACCCAGTATTTTAAACTGTATGTTTTGATTACAACTCTAATTTGCATGTCAACTGTTTTAAAATATGTTAGAAACATTTTTAAGCCGTGCCTATTTATTGTTTCACAAATATGAGCCCTAATATTGCTTTAAAATAATTATTTTATTTCTATACTTAACCATGCTTAGTCGTATTTATTTTTATCTAACACTTATCGCTATAAAAAATAGAATTTGTGTTAAATAATTTTGAAATGTGATTCAAATGTATGAATTTTATAAATAACTATGCATACTTATTTAGCAGGGACATGATAGAGTACGAGGAGTTTGGAGACTTTGAAAAGTTCTGTGGGCGTATTTATGATGGATACAATGGAAAAATTTGGGCTAAGATCTTTTTGTGAGACTTGCTGATCGTTGACGTTGAGATTGAAGAAAGTGCATGCCTCGACTCAAATACGAGCTCCTTGTCGCGTGGGCCAGTACTGGCGTGGGCCATGGCCGGAGAGAACAATTCCAATTCCAGAGGTTACGACGCTCCTAGCTTCTCGGCGACATCGTCGCCTCGGCGAACTCGTCGCGACGACGTGCCCTGCTGCTTGCCGTGCTCGACGGAATCTACGACGCTCTTGAGGCTCCTTCTGTAGCATCAGTTTTGCTCAATTGCTCTTGAAGCTACGACACTCACAGCTCACGGAATGGCAGAAAGGAAACTGAAGTTCAGTCAAACAGGTAGCCAAAACCTTTGCTCTTGATGTTTAAATCTTGCTCTGTAGGCAGTTGATTGCTAGTTTTTTTTTTGTCAAAGATTCATCAATTATCAATAGATTAGTCACCAATCTCCATCATAAATTTTAGGCATGAGACGTTTTCTGATTGACACAAGAATCAACTTCGTGAACCTGACGAAAGAAATGTAACTCAAAGAAATTAAAATGGAAATGTGCCACGGGAAATATCAGATCATATAGAGCCACAAGAAATACCAGAAAATCCAGAGGTCCAACCAAATGTAGAGCACATGAAGTACCAGATAATTCACAGGTGCCGTCAAATGGGGAGTCACAGGAAGCACAACCTAATTTTGGTAATGTTAATGCTGTACCTGAGTTAAATCCTAATGACATCATTTGTGACCCAGCACTTAGGAAGCAAATTTATGAGTATGCTCCTGAAATTCAAGAACAAGTCAGGAGAGCGTATATTCTAAAGGGCCCAACACAACTAACTAATCTGATTTTTCCTCGCACAGAATTTGAGCCTCGTGATTCAAGAGCCTTTTCAAAAACATGGTATAAAAAATATTATTGGGTAGAATACAGTGAGTCCAAAGATGCCGGGTTCTGCTTTTATTGCTTCCTTTTTATAGAGCCAGGAAGGCCAGAGCACTTTGGTTATGATGTTTTTAATAGAACTGGATGGAGAGATTGAAAGCATGCTTATAAATCACTACCTGATCATGTTAGTGGTGTAGGCAGTGCTCATGACAAGTGTGTTAAGAAATGTGATGATTTTAAGAACCAGAGGCAACATGTGGAAAATATAATCTTTAAAGCTAGTCAACCATCAGAAGAACTATATAAAACTCGTTGACTTCTACTCTGCGTTGTTCCATATATCTCTTAAAGCAGGGTATGGCTTTTCGTGGGCATGATGAGTCTGATGCCTCTTTGAACAAAGGTAATCTTCCTGAGTTGATAGATTTCCTCAAAGCAAAAAATGAAGAAGTGAGGGATGCATATGACCGAGGTGGGTTAAATTGCAAGATGACTTCACATAAGGTTCAAAAGGATCTTGCAAGATGTTGTGCAGAAGAAATAACAGGAGCAATTATGACAGAGCTTGGTGATAGACAATTCTCGGTACTAATTGATGAATCACGTGATATATCAGTAAAAGAACAAATGGCAATAATTATAAGGTATGTGAACTCTCAAGGGAAAGTGGTTGAACGATTTCTTGCTCTCATACATGTCACTGAAACTACATCTGATGCATTGAAGGAAGCATTATTTCGTGTTCTCGATAGACACAAGTTATCTGTTTTTAGGATAAGAGGGCAAGGATATGACGGAGTTTCAAATATGAAAGGTGAATTTAATGGCTTAAAAAAAAATTCTAGATGAAAACCCATATGCGTTCTATGTTCATTGCTTTGCCCATCAGCTGCAACTAATTGTTGTTTCCACCGCAAATTGTTGCTCTTCTGTTCATGATTTCTTTGAGTATGTCTCATTAATTGTGACCACAACAAGTGCATCTTGCAAGAGGAGGGATGCATTGATTGAAAGCCATCATCAGAATATTTTGGATAGGCTTGAAAATGGTGAGATATCTACAGGAAGAGGCTTGAATCAAGAAACCATCCTTGCTAGATCTGGGGATACTAGATGGGGTTCACACCATACTACATTGGTTCGATTGTGTCAAATGTGGGATTGATAGAGATTCTTTGTATGGTTCATGAAGATTCTCGTGTGCCAACTCAAGCGGCCGGTTTGATAGAGAAAATGGAGTGTTTTCAGTTTGCTTTCATTATGAAGCTGATGCTAAGGTTGCTTGGTATCACAAATGAACTCTCACATCTCCTACAGAGAAAGGATATTTACAATTAATGCTCTTGAGGTTAGTACTTTGTTCATCATTTCATTTCGCATTATCCCATTGATAGTCTAAATCCAACTAATTTTGTATATTGTATATACAGCTTGTCCAAGATGTAAAATCTTGATTGAATGCTATGAGAGAAAGTGGATGGGATGACATATTTGATGACGTGAGAGATTTTTGTGGTGTCAAGGGTATTCCTATTCCAAATATGTCCGATGAGATACCAGTAAGGGGTCGTTCACGGCGTGATGGATTCACTATTACTAATCTTCATTATTATCGCGCCGAGATTTTCTATGTCGTTCTTGACAAGATATGTGCTGAAATGAATCATCGGTTTGGTGAAGCGACAACAGAATTATTAATATGCTTCTCTTGTCTTGATCCAAAGAATTCTTTCTGCAAATTTGATGGTGACAAGCTTGCTCGACTTGGCTGACATTTATGATGGGGATTTTTGTGATCATGATCGTGGAATAATCAGGGAACAACTTGAGACCTACATTATTCATGTGAGGAGGCATCTGCATTTGCTTCTTGTACAGATATTGAAAGTTTGGCAGCAAAGATGATTGAAACTGAAAAAAATTTGGTTTTTCCATTGGTCCACAAGCTAATTGAGTTCGCATTATTAGTGCCAGTGTCAACGGCAACAGTTGAAAGATCCTTTCCAGCTATGAAAATTCTCAATACCAAACTGCGCAACAAGATTGCCAATGATTGGTTCAATAACTTGATGATTTGCTATATTGAGAGGGAACTATTTAAATCACTTGATGAAGCTGTTGTTCTTCGAAGGTTTCAAAAGATCAAGAAACGAAAAATGCAGCTACCTCGTACCCGTAGAATTGGATAGTGTCATTAGTTATCATATACAATTTCTTATAACTACATTTTTAATATATTTCGCCCAGGCTCTATAAAATTTTTGGGTCCACCACTGGTTGACAACCATACACACCACGTTACTCTGTATGGGCAGTGGCTTGATCTTGAAGCTTACTGAGACTGGTTGTTTAGCCGTGGGTTGGCGGTGATGTGTTAGTGTGGTGTAGAGCTATGACTCCCTATATGAGATCAAGATACCCCACTTGATCAGTGGTAGGCTCTTCACAACTCTAGAACCCGATTGCGTAGGCACTTGGGATCCCTATCCTAGAGGACGGATAACGCCAGTTAAAGCTTGTGGACGGGTCTTGTGTGTTCGTCGGGACTACGACGGTAGTTCTCGACGACACTTCTCGTGGGTACAGGTGCATAAACTCTGCAGAGTTACAATCATTGCGCATTGTCACGTTCTTTTTGGAAGGTCACCCTCTGAGTTGTGCTTCTCGTTGAGTAGTTTTGTTTTCTTTTCTCCTCTTCTATTTCAAAATGTTTTGGACTCCGGCCTTTGAGCTGTGGCTCGGTGTGGAGATTACACCGGTATTTAAAATGAACCCCCGTCCGGGATAACGGAGATCCCTACGGGGCAAGATAATAAAATTTGATATGTTTTAAAATAAATCTTTGTTGCATCTTTAAAATAAAAATAATAATATTTTAAACTTGCATTTAGCACTTGAGCCAACCTTTACCTTTGAAACCATTTGCATGCATACATTGTTGATAGGTAGTACGCGGTTTGCTGAGTATTCATACTCATGGCTTCCTAATTTGTTATTTTCAGCTTCGATTTCGACTACATCTCCAACGGACCGTGAAGTCAGCTCCTTCGCTCAAGCTTGCCTGTGTGGAGGAGGTTCGCTGCCGCGGCCATGATGATGCTTTCGTTGCTGCTTTTCTATGGTTTTCTCGATAGTGATTATTCTGCTCTGAGATGATTCCGGCCTGCGTGCCAATGGATCCCTTTTAGAGGATTACATTCTAATAAATTTGCTTTGACTTGCTATTTTCTATTCTCATTTTTTGTTTAATGCTTTTGTTATAGTTTTTTGATTGATCTCTTGTGATGTCGTGCTTGCCAACCTTCTGGGATTAGTAAGGTCACGGAAGATCGAGACTTATCGAAAGCTAAGAAAGGCCCGGTCGTTACAGGTGGTATCAGAGCTATACTTGACCGTAGGAGCAAAACCGTAAAAATAGACGTAACTAAGGAATATTTCTAGATTTTTTGAATCTGCTATCAAACCTTCATCGTGAAAGTTGTTTTTTTGAATCTCGTTGTTTGCTTGAGGGAAGTCTTGTTTGCTTGGAATTGTGCTTGTCTAGTTATTTTTTTCCTGATCTGCTGATCTTCTGTCTTTTTAAATAATTTCAGTTTATGCTAATACTATCTTTCTAATCGAAAATGTTTTCCTGCAACAGATGGCTCCGAGGAGGTCTAGACGCCTTCAGGCTCGTTTTGAGGAGGCCGCTCTAGAGGACCCTGAGGTACTGCCACCCGCTGGTCGTGGTCGTGGTGCTGCCCCCAAAGGTCGTGGTCGTGGTGCTGCCTGTGGCTGACGCGCCCGACGTTGGTCGAGGACGTGGTCGCGCTGGAGCACCAGTCCCTCAGGCTCGAGGACGTGGCAGAGGAGTCGCCATGGACCCTGGAGTTGAGCCTGTCGGTGTTGCCGCGCCTGGTGAGGAGGCCTGCTGAGTTGGATAAGTTTGTGGCGATTTTCATTTATGATATCCTCGTCTACTTCAAGTTAGCGGAAGAGCATGAGCAACACCTAAGAGTTGTGCTAGGGAGGTTGAAGTCTCACCAGTTGTATGCCAAGTTCAGCAAATGCAAGTTTTGGCTGGAGAAAGTTGCTTTTCTGGGTCATGTTGTCACAGCTGAGGGAGTTGTTGTTAATTTCGAAAAGGTCAAGGCTGTTGTGGAGTGGGAGTCACCGAGGTCAGTCTCTGAGGTGAGTTTTCTTAGATTGGTAGGTTACTATCTCCTATTCATTAAGAACTTCTACAGGATTGCTAAGCCTATGATCGAGTTGACTCAGTTGTTTGGTGAGTGTTTTGTGGAGTGGGTGTCATTTGTTTGGTGAGATGCTTGTGAGAGGAGTTTTCAGGAGCTTAAGATGAGGTTGACATCTGCACCTTTTTTTACCTTACCGGATATTCACCAGGATTTTCAGGTCTTCTGTGATGCTTCTCGTCAGGGTTTGAGTTGTGTGCTGATGCAGAACCAGAAGGTGGTGTGTTATGCTTTGAGGCAGTTGAAGAAGCATGAGTTGAACTATCCGACGCATAATCTGGAGTTGGCGGCTGTTGTCCGTGCTTTGAAGATTTGAAGGCACTGTTTGATCGACAACAGATGTGAGATCTACACCGACCACAAGAGTCTCAAGTATATTTTCACCCAGGCAGAGCTGAACATGAGGCAGAGCAGGTGGCTTGAGTTGATTAAGGATTACAATCTTAGCATCAGCTATCACCCGAGTAAAGTCAATGTGGTAGCCGATGTTTTGAGTCGCAAGGCTTATTGTTCTTCTTTGATGTCTAGACAGTCGGAGATTCTTGCAGATCTGACTAGTTTAGAAGTTGAGATTGTTTCTCAAGATTTCTTGCACAAGCTCAAGTTGCAGCCGTTGTTGATTGAGGAGATCAAGTCAACTCAGAAGCGTGATCAAGAGATTCAGTTGATCTTGAAAACGATGAGGAAAGGTAAAGCACCGGGTTTTCGTGTGGATCAGCAGGGTGCTTTGTGGTTTGGAGACCGTATCTGTGTTTCGAGAGTGCCAGAGTTGCGGGATGCCATTCTGAGAGAGGCTCATGATTCGAGGTATTCTATCCATCCAAGCTGCACCAAAATATTCGAGAATCTGAAGGTTCATTTTTGGTGGGTTGGTATGAAGGCAGACATTGCAGAGTATGTTGCCTTGTGTGACGTTTGCCGACGAGTTAAGGCTAAGCATCAGAGACCGACTGGATTGCTGAAGCCGTTGTCGATCCCTTCTTGGAAGTGGGATGACATCAGTATAGATTTTATCACAGGTTTGCCGATGATGTCTCGCCATCATAATGCTATCTTTGTGGTGGTGGATCGTTTGACGAAGACTGCTCATTTCATCTCTGTGTGCGAGAGTTACTCAGTTGATCAGTTGACCAAGTTGTACATTGATCACATCGTGAGGTTGCATAGTATGCCGAGGAGCATTCTGTCAGATCGCGGGCCTCAGTTTACCGCGACATTCTAGAGGAGCTTGCATGAGGCTATGGTTACACACCTAGTGTACGGTTCAGCTTATCATCCTCAGACAGATGGTCAGACTGAGCGTGTGAACCATATTCTGGAGGATATATTGAGAGCTTGTGTGATCACCTATGGGCAGAGCTGGGAGGACAGTCTTTTTTTTGCGGAGTTCTCTTACAAAAATAGCTTTCAGGCCAATTTAGAGATGTCACCTTTCGAGGCGTTGTATGGTAGGAGATGTCGTACCCCGTTTATGTGATCAGAGATTGGTGAGAGGTCTTTCTTCGGTCCTGATTGTATCAAAGCTACAGAAAAGAAGGTTGAGAAGATCAGAGAGCATCTCCGGGTTGCTCAGAGCCGTCAGAAGAGTTATGCGGATAAGAGAAAGAGGCCCCTTTCTTTCGAAGTTGATGATTGGGTGTATCTCAAGGTGTCACCTCTCTGTAGCACGCATAGCTTCTATGTTTGAGGAAAGTTGACTCCGAGGTTTGTTGTTCCTTTCTGGATTCTGAGGAAGATCGGTGAGCTTGTTTACAGGTTGGAGTTGTCATCCGAGCTGGCAGGTGTGCATCTTTTGTTCTACGTCTCTCACTTAAAGAAGTGTCTTCGAGTGTCGGAGGAGCAAGTTGTCCCTGATACTTTGGATATTCAGGGCATGCTCGAGTACCTGGAGTACCCTTTGAAGATTCTTGATAAAGCATTCAAAGAGACGAGGATGTCCAAGATCAAGTTTCTTAAGGTTCAATAGAGCAACCACACCGAGCGAGAGGCTATGTGAGAGAAGGAAGAGAGTCTGAGGAAGGAGTTTCCCTATCTATTTGAGACTGCTTCTTGCTTCTTGATCTCGAGGACGAGATCCTGCAAGGGGGAGTCTGTAACAGTCCAAAATTTTCAGATTAATCGAAGTGGAGTTTATCCTAATTTCGTTTCGTTCGATTTCGAATTTCTCCTTTTAATTTTTTGGCATCGAAATAATTTGGTCCACGAGTTTTCGTTGGGCCGAGATTAACTCTCTAATTAATTCTCAAAGCCTTTAATTAATTCTCAAACCTCCTCTATTTAATTCTCTTATAAATACCCCCTCCATCTTATCCCTTCTTAGCAACTCCTCTCTTTCCCTTATTTTTCTTTTCCCTCTTACAAGTTCCAGACCAGCAGAGGAGATCGGCGAAAGGGGAGTCGCACCGCTCGTCGCTTTGGTCCTGCCGTCCCCGTCAACGCTCGCCGATCCACGTCGCCCCCAACCTCGTCGCACGTCGCGCACTGCTCCGACGCAGCTGCGTGCCGTTCTCGAGCCGTTTCCGATTGCTGTGCCATCCGTCGACCGCGTTGCCGTTTCCATCTTCGGTTTCTGTCCCGCGCCCCGTCCCGATCGCCCGCGACTCCAGTCCGCGTCAACCGCGTCGCCGGTTTCCCGTCCTGGTTCAGCGACCCCACGTCGTCCCGCGCGCGTCAACCGCTCGACAGCGTGTTTCCGGTACTCCGTCTCGGTTCGCGTCGACCGATCCGTCTCGTCCACTTTGTTCAGCATCGGTCGGTTTCACTTATCGTCTTTCTCTGCCCTCTACTGGTGAGCTATCAAATTCCTTTCGTGTTTTTCGTAAATCGTTGAGTTGGTTGCTCGTGAGGGTAATTAAATGGAAGAGCAGAGTGTCACGTGTGTTCCTTTAGACTAATCGATTTGCGATTAGTCTGGTTTCTCGTAGTTTAAATCTTCAGAGATTTTTTGGGAACTCTGTTTAGTTCTAAAAGATTACCAAAATTGTTTCATTAAATTCGTCTCGTCGAGAATGTCGTATAGAATTTTTCAGAAAATGTTTTGAGCACGTTTCGTCTAGCAATTTAAATTTAGATTTAATTATTCGAATTTAAATTATCGCGTACTAGTCTCACACTTGTTATGTTGTGTTGCTGGTGATTCCGAGGAGGTCATTCAAATAGATTAGCGCTAAAAAGAGCATCTTTTTCACATCATCAATGCTTTTCAGATGATTGACTAGCAGTTAAAGACTGGCGTTGGCGTTGATTAGCAGTTGACGTTGAAATTTGTACGAACAACTACTACTGCGACATGGAAATTTTCTTGCTCTAATATGTCAAAATAACTGTTGTAACATTAGATGTTGCAACATACAAAAATACAGCTTGTTGCAATATGCTGCGCAAAAGAAAAAGAAAGTCAAAGGGAAGAAAATAGATATTAGATTCGACTGAGATCTAACGATATCTCAGCTTCGTCGTGCAGGCTCTTTCCATGCAGTAAATAAAGACCTGGTGATCAGTGGCATCGATCGTCTTTGGTCCTAACGGAACGCTGGGATCGTGGGATATGATGGCTACGTACACGCAGTGTGGAAGCATGAGCCTCGACGGAAGAACTGATTGCTTGAATAGTAATTGCTGTTTGATCAGTGATATTGATGACGGGCAAGCCTCTTCAAACTTCCTGTGGAGATGATGACATCTTATAGACCTGTCAAGTTCTTTTGACATTGGAAGTTTCGAAGTAAATTCCATGTGAATATGAGTGCCAATCCCATGGTACGGGCGAGCCGTGTAAAACACGGCAGACTGGACGTAGTGAGGAACCTTCGTCGTCCACATATTTCCCGTCAAGAGTTCGGTTCTGCCTGAAGCATCTTTATAAGATGGGATGCTTGAGCAATAATGCGATTTGAGCGCCGGCCTTTCAGAACGCCGATTATTCCTCTACCTCTAGGACCAGACAACCAGCAACAAAATGCCGCCGATTGCTTGCCGTTTCTCCGTTCGCCTCCTTGTCCTCATTGCTTGTCTTCTTGTCCTCATTTCCTGTCCTTCTGATTCCGCCCAAGAACGCGGTTGTAAGTAGGAGTCCTAGTACAAACCAATCCCCTGACCCCGTTCCTAATTAAAGAAAACTCCCCTATTTCTAGCACCTCAACCGTGCTCCAGCAGCTTCTTACATTAAAAAAAACTGCTAATGTTAAAAAATTCATTACCTGTATTCTTATATTATGGCATATTCATGTGTTCTGTCTCTAACGTTTTAGTTTGTTTTTGCATGAAACTCAACCATCTCCGTAGGGACGCCTTGCCTCACTTGTACACCATTACACGATCCACACCCTCCGCGGCGCCACTTGTAAGTATTCCCCGCGTCCCATATTAGAGCCATGTTAAGTAGACTAAATGTTGTTGTCTTACCTCTTACTCACTCCGTCTCAAAATATGTTTATGTTTAAGATTCGTACCATCTAGCTTTGACCAATGATTTCAATAGATTCGCCTTAACTTTAAAAAGTTAGTATTTGTACTTTTAAATTCATCAAGAGAAATACATTCAGAATATATATATATATATTATTAAAATTAATTAAATTTATTAAAATCATTGGTTAAAGACAAGTTTAACTAAACCTAAAAGTAAACTTATTTTGGGACATAGAGAGTAGGAGGTAAGCCAAGAATACAATCTTAGCAGTTGATTTTACAAAAAAGAAATAAAAAGAAAATATAATTCCATATTAGAAATCATGTACTTTCCAAAAAAGCCACATAAGTTACTTTCTAAAACAGCCACAAGAGTTAGTTTCCAAAATAAATAAATTACTTTCCAAATTTAAAACTTCTATAGTACTTAATTATTATGATAAACTTTTACCATCTAGAAGGTAAAAGATCAATTTAATCCTCACAAATGAATTGTCCACAATCATTTGGGTCTACTTTAAAATTCACACATATTATTTGTTATCCTACTCTCTTCGTCCTAATTTATTAAATCTAACCATCTCAAGTCGTTTTGGAGCTGGATACAAGAATTAAGCAGAGTGAAAAAGGTGAAAAAATTAACAATTTAGGACTCATTTTATGGTGGCTTCGACAATTTGACGCTTTGTGTAGATTACATATGGGACTGGCCAGGTAAATGACATGTGGGCTGAGTGTCAAATTGTTGAAACCCAATGATTGGAGTCTATAAAATCAAAATTCCTCAAAAAAGGTGTGATGTACAGATGGAGGGAGTTGGAGACGAAAAGCAAGAATGACTTATAATTTGAGAAAATTGAAGGAGTCATGAGTAACTAATAATTTGAGAAAGAGGGAGTAGCATTGATCTTCTAGTTTTTCTAGATTACTATTTGTCATTCTTATTTTTCAATACATCTCTATCTCTTTTCTCATCATTTTCTATGCATACATGTTTTCTATCTCCTTAATTCCCGTGCTGCACATAGCTAAAATGATAAGTAAACTGAGACGAAGGAAGTACAAGAGAGGAAGCACCCTAACTCAGCACGAGATGATAAACGACAAAAGAATCACAAAATATTCTTTTGATGAAATAGGAGGGGGTGGGAATCCCCTAAAGGTTATATATGTATTAAACATAATTTCCAAACAATCCAAAGATAAAGTAGTTATAGAATAAAAAAAGGTCAAAAAAATATTTTTATGCCTCTGTCCATGTTCTTACTTGGGGTAAATATCTTGTTTTAGCTCTATGAATATAGAATAACCATGGCGGGCTCACATTTGAATTTTTCTTTGCAGGCCAGAACCGTGAGGCCCCTTCCAATTTGAAGATCCAGTCATTTTCCAGTGGTGTATACATGTACTCCATGTCATTAGTGTTATCATCTAGATATAGAAAATAATTTGCTGGATTTGCTATTACTGGAGCAACAAGACCAATTATAGCTAGAAGTCCTAGGCAAAATTCCATCTCAGGAACAAATGATACTATACATATGGTTGGTCTGTTTGTAGAATATAAATTGCATTTCAATGTCAATATGTCATGGTAGTCCCCTCAATCCATATGGACCGCAGTAAAATGAGTCTAATCGATGGTAGCATCTAGTACTGCGACAAACTCATTTTATATTGTTGACATGCAACTAATTTTGTTTGGAGCTTTTTTATGAAATTGCTCCACATAAAACCTTCATAATAATGTAATCGAATAGGCAGTAAATTTAGCTGTCCTATTTGTATTCATTAGGGACTAAAAGTACTCGATGGATCCAACCACGCCCGTAGTAATCAACGGAGACAGAAACCCTATTCACTCTACCCAAACTGCATTTTTTTTTTTTTGCTGGCATTATATCGATATAGTGCAGCAGTATAGTTCTTTCTTCATTTTATTTTCATATCACTGGATCCTAAACTGTACACAAAATGTTTTGCCGTCACAATCCCTGGAGCCGCAGCAGCCAAAGCCCAATGGCCAACCCTTTTGTTGTTATATTGTTTATTTTGCAGAGTAGTTATACAATCCTGCATATCATCGGGCTATCTTTAATTTGTGCTCCCTCCGTCTCAAAATAAATAACTTTTCACTTTTAAAAATCAACATTTGATCATTCGTCTTATTAAAAAAATAAAAAAATTATAAAAATAAACGAATCATGCTTAAAATATTTTTAATAATAAATCATTTCATAATAAAATAAATAAAAATTTCATAAAAATTTTGAATAAGATGAATAGTCAAACGTAGATATATAAAAATCCAGAATGATACTTTTTTTTCCGAATGAATGATAATTATTTTATGGTGGCTGGCCATGACGAGGTTGGCCGTATGCTCCTGTGGTTCTTCGTTACTGTGCCACCGTGGCTGCTCTGCTGTGTGTATATGAGGCCCATCTGTTGATTGAATGTGAGGCCAAATTTGAGAAGCAGGGCTGAAGTAAAAACATAAGAAGCAGGGGTTTTGAAGTAGAAAAGCAGGCATAGCAATGTTCGTGTAGGTTTGGCAGCCCTGGATTTTACTTTTATGTTTCTCTTGTAGAGGATTACGGATCATCATGTTTTCTTCTAACTGCAATTATTTTACTGTAGCGTACTAATTTTTGTTTTGCAACTTTGGTGGGGGCTAAATCTTTCTTCTCGAGTCAAAGTCAGGACGACTGAATATGTATTGTCCATATTAGTCAAGTATGCCTGATAGAGCATGTGGACTTGCAACGGGATGTGAAAACTGGATGTAGCAACTCATAAGAGGGCAAATCTAGGCCCCCTGGAATCAGTGCTGCAGTAACATTCATCAATGAATTCCTACAATTGGCCAACAGAGGCCGATCAGAAAAAAAACCTACATGTACATCCCAGTATTTAGACTAATTCCCAACCTACCATAGGTTACATTTATCAGGGCAGATCCATGAAGCAAATGGATCGGCCAAAAGAAAAAGGAAAAGAAAAAGAAAAGAAAATAAAATAATAAAGGGACAGTGACCTCCTGTGTACTGTAGTCCCAAAAGTTAATCATAATCTTGCAGGTATCACTCCACACCTGAGCGCGAAAAGACATGATTTGCTAACAGCAGCTACTAGAAATAGTAGTAGAGGTTCAGTCGCATTTGATATTTCTGTAGATTCTCCTCACAAAGAGAGTGGAACCCAGATAGCCAACAGCGCCTACGTCACATAAAAACATGTGAAAACAGGACCAACATAACAAATTAAATGAACGACAAAAAGAAAAGTTCGGAAGCTGACCACAAAGTATCCCCAGTCCAAGACAGAACATCAAGGTGTAACCAAAGTAGAAGCTGGTCTGGAAAAAGCCTGACATCTTTGTCTTCACGTGATAGTAGTATATAGAGTATAGATAGACATACAAGGAAGTTGATGCAGCAGAGAAGAATGACGTCCATTGCCAATGATAGTTCTCAGCGTTCAATAAGAAGTACGTGCCCACAATAGTGACACATATGGTGACTATTATGAGGATGACAAAGACCAACAGCATGAAACCATAAACGTAATACACCTGCCAAAGGAACAAAGAAATGGACTCAGTAAATCAGTAATTGTTCAAACTAAATGAAATTCAATGTATCACACATATTAGAGTTTTGTTGTCAAGAAATTCATCAATCAAAATCAATCAATCTTCTCTAAGGAAGTAAATATCTTGCTAGAAGATAACAAATCGTACTTCTAATAAGTTGAACATTTATCAATATATTGATTCTTTACCTTGTAGTTCCAGAATGATGTGAACACAAAGTACATCTCAATGAAGATGCTGCCAAAAGGAAGAAGCCCACCCATCAATGAGATAACAAAAGGTGTCAGGTACCACTTCTTTTCAGGAACAGGACGTGGAATCGTTTTTACACGGCATGGATTGTTGGGAGCACCACTCCAGTTTCTACCGACTACAGTTCCCAACAACACCAATGGGAAGGAGATGAATGCCCAAAGGACGAATATGACAACCATCGTGCCGAAGGGTATGGCCGCTAATGAACGGTAGAAGATAGCAATGGTGTTCAACACTAATCCAATTGAGAAGCACAAGAATGGGAAAAGTGATGCCGTAAGGATCATAGCCTTTATCCAGTTTTTGCCTGCCATAGATTGAAGCAATGCACAGTGATGAATATAACATGAGGATAGAAATTTTGAACTCAACATACAGAAAAATAAAATGGAAAAGTTGACATAGATAATAAATAGAATAAGAACATGTGCAGATTCATACCACCATTCCTTGAATAGAGGCCACCACTAACATATCCAGATATGAAAGAGGTAAGAGCATAGCACACGATAAAGGTAGTGATGATAGCTCCTCGTCTGACAAATCGAACAGAGCATTATTTTAGTGAGGAGAGAAATGCTAGTTCAAACTCATATAAGCTGAACAAATATTTCTTCAGCAAAAAGAGACATTGTAATTATTGCTCCTTATCTGACAAAACGAGCATATATATGCTTATCTCTAAGAAAAGTTTTGAATCTACATTACTGGCAAATTCTATGTTACAACCTCCCAATGTTCTCCAACTCTTACTGCTTTGCACAACATGCCTGATGTCAGTTACGAGTTGTGCATTTCAGAGATAGGAACGAGCACTGATCAGAATTTAATGGAAAGGGGTTTCAAGGGATTAAATAATGAGGTTAATGACAAACCAAAGTTATAGTTGTTTCGTGATGTTGCATCTATATTAAGAAAATTTGTGCTTCATTTTAGAAAAGTAAAAATTGAAAGCTAAGTCATTTTAATTCAAAAATTTTCAGCCCCAGATGACTGCAACTATACACCAACTACACTTAAGCACCAAAGAAAATTAGATAACTAAAACTGGTTATGAGCTTACCCCACATATAACATGCCAACGATAGCCAGAACAATAACGAGCAGGATAAGTGCAGCCAGCTGAGTTCCAATTCCAACAAGTGCAGAAAGAAATATCAGGCTGCGTGGAGGGCGAAATACATCTCCATGGACAAGCTTCCATCCAGATTCCTCACTAACGTCCCGCTCCTGAAAACAAGGAATCAATATTTTAGTTATTAAAGGTCATCAAGCTAAAGAAAAACCATGGAATTATCAAAAGTTCAACTTGATGGTTAGCTAATTATTTAAACATTTCTTTCTTGGCTATTAGATTGCTCACTTAGAAAACTTTATTCTTTCCAATACACTTAGAAAACTTTATTCTTTCCAATATTTTATATGTTCTCATAATATAATCAAACATTCTTCATCGTACAAAAGAGGATAGTCAGAGGCATCAGACCTTCATCTAGGCTCCAAGAGATGCAAAACATTAAAAGAAACATAAGTAACATTAGCAGAGGAGATGCAAAACGTTAAAACAAACATAAGTTACATTCGCAGAGGAATAGTATAATGATGTGCTCAAGCTTCAATTCGAAACTTACAAGTGACTCCAAATCATCGTCTTCACGAGCGTACTTTGCATAATCATTTCTTAGCGTCCTCATCAATATCATTGACACTAGACCAGTCAAGAAGATAACCATCATGAATGAATTGAAGATAGAGAACCAATGAATCTGATTATGGAAAAGAAAAACAAAAGTCAGGCGTCATGTAATTCCTTCATACAGAAAGCATTTATCAAAATCATATGGAGCCATGGAATTCCTTGAGTGCAAGCAACAATTACCTGGTGCTCAAAGAATGGGTAGTCCAAGTACACTTCAAAACGCCGAGCGAAAGCAACATTTGTTTGCACCCACTTTATTGAATAAGTCATGTCCATTTTTTTACCAGCTTCAAGAAGCTTAGGTGCCTCTTGAGTGAGATTGACATGAATTATCTAGAAAGGAAAATCATCAGCCAACATATAGGTCTCAGCTAATGTTTTTACGGTTATATGTAAAACATACCCTGTTACCATTATATTTAACAACAATGTTCTTGTGAGTGTAAAGGTAGTGCTTGTTTTCATTGTTTTTGTCAATCTCCCCAACAAAACCTGCTCAAAGAATGCTCACCCATTACAAAAGAAATAGAGAGCAGGATAATGCAACAGAAATAGCATTTAAGATTAGAAATACCTACCCCACAATGGCAGATCATCTAGTTGATATGACCACAGCAGGCAAAAGTGCAAATATATGGAAATAAAGAATGTCAGGAACAATCCAAAAGAAGAAAACCACATCCAGTTACATCGAATTAAATAGAAATTTTCATACCTATGAAAAGCTCAAACCAATATGAGTTTTCAATAGCATTGGTAAATTGCTGAACTTTTGAAGCATCAAGTTCAATTGTGCAAATTGGCCCCTTGTCCACATTTTCTAAAACAAAATATCATTCAAATTAATTGTCAGCCCGGCAATAAAAATATTAGAGGAGGATTTGAAAAATAAGATAAGCATACTCAAGAACTTGATATCAATCTGGCTATCTATCAGCTCATTTCCACCTAGGACCTCTCCGAGGCCTCCCCATTTATGTGCAGGGTTTTCAGATGGCTGACAAAGTGGGAGGCTGTAATAGTTGTATGTTTCCTGAGGGTTATTGTAGGGGCCAACCTTGTTTACCCATAGCTTAACTGGTTCTTCTGCTTTGTACTGAGCATAAAGAAAAAAGAGAAGCAACAACAAGGTGTTAGTAGAGAAAATCTGTTCACGATATGATTGGGAACATGTACAACTTATAATACTTAATTACAAGAACAAAACATTGAATTGGATGCTCAAGTTTCAAGTCTTCAGAAATGAGCTTAGGAATCCAACATTAGGATCACTGTATATGGACCCATAGTGATGCAGCCAGCTGATTGTCCGTGCAAATGCAGCACTACTTCGCAATGGTAAAGTGCCAACAACCAGAAACTGTTCTCTTTTTTTTTTTTTTTTTGTCTGAATGCGGCTCAGTTAAATGTTTTTGCTCTCTTACAACGAAAACGAGATCATTTGGCGTTCTAGTAAAGCATCAGCGTATCCTTATAGGTGCCTCTAACCGTTGTCTCGCCCGTAATCCACCGAACAAACAGACTAAACCGTCATTCGAACTAAGCACGCAAATCCACTCAAACCATGCGACCCAGGATCACGCCAGGTCTCGTCCCAACCCCACGGCACACCCAGATCCGTCGCGGCACCTCGACGGATCCAACAGCGAGAACGCAAGAAGAGTTCGGATCTAGGGCTACGGTTGAGCATCTCGAAGCGCACCTTGTGGTCGGACTCGGAGGCGTACGCGACGGCGAGGAGACTGGCCGCGAGGACGAGAAGGAAAGGCAGGGCGCCTCGGTTGAGCATCTCGTCGGCGGCGAGATCTGGGCCGAGGGAGGCGGTCTCCGTCCCGAACGAGCGCGAGCTGCTTGAAGAGGTCGGAAAGGCCGGGATTTTGCTGAATCTACTTTTCTGCTATGACAATTCGTGCATGCAATTGCATCACGTCAATCAAAACTACATTTTAAAATGGCCGCATATGATACGATAGTACTGCATCCATACTAAAATAAATGTCATTTTAAATTTTTAAAAATCTAATATTTACCATTTATTTTCATAAAAATTAAAAATATTATTTATTTTATTATAAAATATTATTTATTACCTCAATCTCCAGCGCCACAGGATCCGTCAGTAGTAATTCTTCTGAAAATGTACCAACACGGATTAGATATACGGTGTATATACCATTATAATTTTTCCAGTTTAAAATATACTACCAGTCTACCACCGAGTCAATATAAAGATATCATCTATTTATCAAATTAATCAATTTAGAAAATGGGCATGTTTCCTTCCACATGCAAAAGCGAGGCCCAAGCCCATCATCCCACGCGACTTCGGCGCTAATCCGATACCCGCCCGGCCTGGACTCGAATCCAGTCCCCGGTCCCCGAAACACTATTCCTTCCGTTGGAGGGCCCCGATCGCCGGCTCGCCGCGGGTGTGAAAAGTACGGCGAGCTCTTCTCCGGAAGCTGTGGACACCCCCCGACGCATCTCCTCTGGTGAGCGGCTCTTTACTTGCCCTAGCATTTCCAGTCCGCGCGTAGGGTTTATTCGTGTCGATGCGAACCCTTGAGGTGACGGTATCACGGTGTGGTGCAGTTTGGGTGTTTCGGCGGTGGAATCGTTGAAGCGATCGGTACAATCGGCGGGTTGGTCCGTAGAATTGGTCAGGGGGTTCGCCCTCGAGCAATGTTGAAGTCTGTAAAAAAAACGGTGCACAGTCCAGCGGTAGAGCAATTTCTGCTGTTCTGAGGTGTTCCAATCAGCCTGATACCTGGCATTGAATTTGTATCGCAAAAGCACATCTGGTTCAGGTATCCTATCAGCCTGATATCTGGCAGTGTGGATGTTAAAGTCCAATTTACGTAGCAATAATTATTGTCACTAATTCAGATTACTGTTTTTCCCTCAACTCATTTCAATGAATTTCCTTAATATGCTTCTTTGTTTTTGTATCTAATCAAATTATTTGCTAATACTCGTTCACGAGTCTGGTGTTTGTAACTCAACAGATTAGACTCATCCTTGTCTTTCTGTTCAAAATTGTGTAAGAACAGCTACATACACAACGTTTTAGACCTCAGGAACATCTCATGAGACTATTCAGCCCAAAATAAAACTTTCCTCAAGCTATCAAAAGGAAAAAAAAAACACAATTTCCTTCCAGATCTGTAAATTTTAAAGCCCATATCTTTCACCCCATCATGCTTGGCTAGTCTGAATACTAGTACACAGCTTTGTCAGTTCTTGATGCTTTTGAATTGTGGGCCTTGGAGGTCGAAGTTAAATTGTGATTTAAATGGTTTTATAGAATTCTGGCCCGTGGCATAAAACTGGCCTTGTTATTTACATATTTCTTTGAAATATTTAAACATGATTTTTGTCCCATGCCTATGGGCTTTGCATGATTGGCAAGCCCATTCAGCATATTACGTTTTCAAACATCTGGCCAGTGTCCAAGTGTTCTGCCTTGTCCCAGGCTTCTGACATGAAGAGTTTTGCTTCTGTCATAAATACAGGAAAAATGGAGACATCCATATCTGTTCTTAGGATATCTTCTTCAGATGATACAGTATAACAGTTCCCTTTTTCTATTATCAATTCCATTCTTGCATTAGTTGTGTTGTCCCAGTGTCTTTCTCTTCATCAAACATGTGCGGCACAAATATTGTTCTAACACTGTATCATCTGTGGACAGTTGGTTGCTATTGTTGAATTTGATTAAACTATTACATATCTTAGTAATTGTTTTCCTCAATATACATTTCTTTCTTTAACTATTCTGAGCTGACAAGGCAAATCCATTAACTCATCAAGAAGGTCAGTCTTGAACCTTTTCGTAGGGCAATAAGCCCTTCCTGTGAATGGTGTTAGCGTAAATGTCATGGAAGCGTACATCAGCATTTGTGCTATTTATTGCACGTAAATATTTTCCTTCTCTTGCGCTATCCTTAGAGGGACAGGATGAATTGCTATATTAAATAGTTGCTGTCATGCTTGAAAGTGGAACAACAGAAGTGTAGCCAAGATTTCTTTGTAATATTTTTTTAATTATCTGATGGAAATAGGAGTTGGACAGTGACACTGGTGGAATAAGTTATCAACAAAAGATTCTAGTCATAATTGCATCCTGGAAAACTTGAAATTTTCTCTCTTGTTATCGGCATGTTAGGTGGACCAGGTGATGCAATGACAAAGATCTATTGAAGCTTCCAATTCAATTGAGCCTACCATATCTTCATGCCTTTACCGCACCAGAGTGGCCTGGTGTGTGTGATGGAATAAGTCTAGTGCAGCTTTATGCTTTTCGCTTTAGCATCTTAGACTAGCTTTTCAGCTTTTCGCTTTAGCATCTTAGACTAGCTTTTCAGCTTTATGCTTTAGCATCTTAGACTAGCTTTTCAGCTTTATGCTTTAGCATCTTAGACTAGCATCTTAGCATATGCTTGGCTGCCCACCAAGCCTATATATATGTATCCCCAACCCTTTAGGTTGGTCATGGCATTGTAGTGTGTAAGAAACATGGAGATAGTTGCCCCTAACACTGAGTGTCATCCAACACAATGCGAGTGTTGCGCCTAACAATTGGCATCAGAGCCGTATGGTCCTGTGATCTATCCAATCCCACCCGTGATTCACTCCAGTGGAGGCGTCGGTCTCCCTGCTCGACTCCCTCCCCTGTCGGTCCCTGT